>JAADWZ010000180.1:0-54207 GCA_023336445.1 Pythium dissimile | reverse complement strand
GAAGGCGAAGAAAGACGCGATGGTGAATGGCAACGCGCAGGAAGAAGTTGCGGTGCCAGAACCCACGCCGGCCCCCTTGCGCCTAGAGGAGGTCATTTTTTTATGTTCCACCTAGAGGCCGTAAGGGTCTTTCCTCGCGCATTGCATGATGTGATCGAGGTCTGCTGCGAGTTCATGCTGCAGAACTTTTCGAACTAACTTCGTCAGCCAACATGGGTGGTAAGTTAACCTCGGTGCGGCACGTGCTCGACATAGGTAGGCAGAAGAAAAGTAGAAGTCGGTGCTCTGGGGGTGAACAGGCGGCTCTGAATGAATTGTTTACAGTTGAAGCCTTCGTCATGTCGCCGATGATCCTCATGTAGTGTCATTTTCCAGTCGCTTCAACATTGACTGACAAAACCGACTGATATTGAAGACATCCAAGCCATGGTATCAGCACTTTTAGATCATGGGGTTTATTTTGATGGTCACGGGTGGAGCTAGTTGTATTAGCCTGGATTTCCGTGGGGGATTTACTATCACATACATTTGTCCGCTTCCGGTATTACAAGACCGCAGCCAAGGCCGTGATCACAGCGGCCGCCGCGCCGACAGCCGTGACAGTGGAGGCACTGTTGGCTGGCGGGATGAAAGTTCGCACGGTCGGCTCCGGCGTCGAGTTGCGGCGGTTACCGTACTCTCCACCGTATCCACCGTTGCCACCGTATCCACCATTGCCACCGTATCCACCGTTGCCACCGTAACCACCGCCACCGTAGCCGCCGCCGTATCCACCGCCGTACTCCGAGCCGTTCTTGCCTTGGCCGTAGCCGCCGTACTCCGAACCGTTCTTGCCTCGGCCGTAGCCGCCGTACTCCGAGCCGTTCTTGCCGTGGTAGTCACCGCCGTAGCCGCCGCCACCGTAGCCACCACCGTAGCCTCCACCGTTGTACTCGGATCCGTTGCGGCGACCATTGTAGTCTCCGCCTTCGTACTCAGACGCGTTGCGGCCATCGGCGGACTGGTAGCCAGCCTCTCCAGCGGGGAGACGGCGCAGCATGGGCGAGCTTGCGTCTTCAGCCGAGACCGAGGCAGCGGTCGCGACGAGCGCAGCGAGAGCGAGAGTGAGAAATTTCATGGTCGAGAGAGGAAGTCTTGATTCGAGTGCTTGCTGGCAAGTTGAGGAATGAAGCAAATGACGGTCTTCGCCAGCTAGAGGAGCTTTCCAAAAGCACAGCAAAAAGCAATGGCTGGAGGGAGTGCCAACCGCGAGTTGTCAGTCAAGATGGCTGGCCGGTTCTACGGCTGTGGTGGCTCGAAGAGAGCCTCCCCCAAGACTGACTGCACCCGAAGAACCGCGTAGCCCCAAACCTTCCGAGGGTCCAGGTCGAGGCGAGCGGGAGAGGCGGCTGCGCTCGCGCCACGGCGAATCAGACCAACGAAAAAGTGCTGTAGGCGGCTGACAGGCGCCCGCCCACCAAACGACTGGTGACTGGTATCCTCCATTACTGCAGAGCTCCATCGCTCCACTGCATCCCATCCATGTTCGATTAATTATGGACAACAACCCCGGATTCCGGGGCCTGAAAAGCGCGTGCCTCGGTCCCAGTTAATGACCAGTTGCCTGGTCCACGCTTCCCACTTGCACCGTTTTGTGTCCCCATTGAAGTTGTCTCCCATCATGCGGCGCAAAGAAAAGACGTCTCAGTTCGTTTGCGCGATTTGATTCGCAGTGAGCCACGCGCCCCCGGCAGCTCCACACACCACCATCCAGAGAACTACAGTAATACACTTGCAGATCAATGAAGAAGCGTAAAGTACAGTGCTGACTGCGGCAATGGATAAGCTAGATGGAAGTCACGACCACAGTTACAGTACGAAGTACGCTTCTGTACTGTATGGCATACGGTATGCGACACTGATCGCCCAGTGGCATGTGCCCACAGCGAATGAAATTGGGCAGGTCGATCGGGCCTGCTGACGATGAGCTATACGACGCTGTATACGCAGTTCAGAAAGAACGACTTTCCTATCGAAAGAGAAAACCTTCCCAGCTGATGAGTATCCAAGGTAACAAAGTTTCACCAAGTTTCTGGATGCAAGGCAGCACTGTTTTACATCCAGAAACTTGGTGAAAGCACAGTAAAAATTACTGAGCTATTCCGTTGGAAAGAGGTAGAAAGTGCGAAAATTCACTTCCATGTGAGGAGTAATAAATTCGTCGAGTACACAGCACTGTACAGTATCGAAGAAAGGCTTGGATGTTTCTAATCACCGTGGGTGAACTAAGTAACAAGTCTCTCCCCAGTCTTTTGCGCTCAAAAATGCCTGCAAACTAAAATCCTCCTGAAATTCACAAGCTTCCAGCAAATCGCTCCTTCCAGCATCCTTGCGGGCAGTCCAGAAACCAGACAAAGTGGTTGGCTTCAGTGGGACTCGCAACCGCCAGGGCCAGCTGAGCTTCCGCATTGCATCGACTAACCAGGTCGACTAACTGGAAGCTACTAACCCAGCCAGATCGGACATCGCGATTGATTGCGGCATCCACTGCGGGAAGGGCCCGACCCGCACTGTGCGCGGCACACGCCCGAGCTCGCCATCTGGATCTCGAGGCACGCGCTTCAACTTCACAATGGACCAGCCGGCCCAGCTCTTTGTACACTCTATCCACTGCATGGATAAGAGGCTCGTAGGAAAACCCCTTGACATGGGGGCCGTTGTGTGGAGGGATAGAGAGAGCTTCTTGCTTCAGCATTGGACTAGTGTCCCTCGTGATCATCCACGCTGCATACGTACTGTACAATGCACAGTATTTCGCTGCTGCTGCCAACCATCGAAATCGCTACGCCCTTGAATGAGCCCTCACTGCATTGATCTCATTCTGCAACTCGCCATCCACCGCACAAGCCAAGCTTCTCCACCCCACCACACCTCATCAGCACCATGAAGTTCTTCGGTCTCGTCCTCGCTGCGCTCGTCGCCACCGCCGCCACCACGGTCTCCGCCGAGCCGTCGCACGCCGTCGTGCACCGCATGCTCCCGCCAGGTGAGGATGGATACGAGGCCGCCGACGGCAGCCGCAACGCCTCGGAGACCGTCGGCGGCGGTCGTCGCCCGGGCAACTCGTCTGAGTACGCTGGCGGCCGCCCAGGTGGCCACGGCAACTCGTCCGAGTACGCCGGCCGCCACGGCAACCGCAACTCGTCCAACGTGACCGAGCCGACCTCGGCGCCGCCGGCGTCGGGCGCCTCCACCGCCATGATGGTCGGCACTGCGGCCGCCATGATCACCGCCGTCGCCGCCGTGATCTAGACTCGCTCGTGTTCAGAACCCCCCCATCTGCAGTCTGTCTGAGAACCGGCGCCGTGGCCTACAACGTACGGAGTAGCTCGTTCTAAGCATTGCAATAAATATGTATATGCGTGTCATATCACACTCGACTGGAAAGGACAGTCTCCAGTGTTGGCGGCGGGCCATGCGGTCGATTCATTCCGGAAAAACCACGGTTGCCCGTCCGTCCGCCATGGTATTATCAACTACTGTACAGACTCGAGTAGGCGTCCTGTTCGTACAATGAACTAACCGATTGTTTGATGCACGTCAGGCCTCTGTTCCAGCGTTCCATCTGGTCGTTGTCGGCGACAGTGGTGTGGGCCACAAGGCCATCGCCGAGCATCATGCGCTTGGAGGCGCCGTCCATGTGCTCCACAGCAACTTCGGGCCTATTTGACTCGACTGCGTCTCCGACCCGTGCGAGCTCATTAGCCACAATGACACTGTAGAGCATCAGTGCGCGGTCGTCATCCTGTTCGACGTGGCGCGGATCGCCGCTGAAGATGTGCCGAACTGGCACTGTGAGCTGTTCCAACGGTGTGAGACGATGCCGATCGTGCTGTGCGGGTACGCGGCTGAGAGTGAGCATGAGGCTGAGGAGCTCAAAGGTCGACTCCTTGCACCCCACGTGGGCAAGCGCAATGTCCAGTACTTTGACATCTCGGCCTTGACGGAGGCCGAGTTCCAGGCGCCGTTCGAGTGGCTCGCGGGCAAGCTCCTACAGTATGTATGCACGCACTCTGATTTGATTTTTTGGGGTTGGGTGGTCTAACCGTGGAACGATTGCAGCGATGAATACGTGACGCTCGTTGACGCGCCGGCGCTGGCGCCGCCTGAAGTGCAGATCACGCCGGAGATCATCGCGCTGATCGAGACCGAGTGCGCCGCCGCGGCCAGCGCGGTGGTTCTTATCGATGAAGACGACAATCTCGACGGATACTGTGCCGCGGAGAGCACGTCTGGCATCTGGAACGATTCAGAGTTGCTCCCTTTTCGCTTGGAATCGGGCCAACTGTCCCGCGAGAGCCTGCTGTCGACCAATGGAAATTCGTAAGTCTGGCGCGGCCTCGTTGGCTCGACGGCTGTGGCGGTGAAATGGTTCTGCTCTGCACATCAGACGACCGAGAACGCGCTGGTGGTCGCCTCGAACATCAAAGCCGTTGGCCAGCTTAGCCATCCAGCGGTCGTCCGGTTTGTTGGGGCGGCGTGGACCAATGCGCTGGACATCCAAGTCGCCACGGAATTTGAGGAAGGAACCAGCGACCTCCACACGTTCCTTTCGTCGCCAGAGAGTAAGGCCCCCTGCTCTCGTAAGCCGATGTCAAGAGCCAGGTCGCGCTCGACGTCCTGGACGCGCTGCTGTTTCTTCGGCCCACTGCCCTTCACCTGACGTTCCACCTGACGGCTCGCAAAGTGCTCGTGTCGGCTGACGGCCGCGCCAAAGTCAATCCGCTCCAGTTTTCACACGAGCTCACCAGTGCCAAACTGCGATGGGCTGCGCACGAGCGGATCCGTGGCGATCTCGAGTTGGACAACAAGAGGGCGGGCGTGTACTCGTTTGGCGTCTGCTGTGTGAGCTGGACACGTAGCAAATGCCGTACCATGGTGCTTTGAATCCAGATGGGACAACCATGGAGGACGCCAAAATCGACTTGCTCGTCAGCAAGTGCGAGCTCCAGCATTCCCTGACCAGTGATTGTCCGGACGGGATCGTCCAGCTCGTGGAGCAGTGCCCAGCGTACGATCCAGAGCAGCGATCGACGCTGGACGCGATCTCGTACAGGCTACGGGAGCTTCTGTAGAACGAATTGTGACGAGACTGCTTCTACGAAACGAAGTTAGAGTATCGTGATGGAGATGAATTGTCAAAACAGTATTTATACCACGGACGCCTCGTCTTGCACTAACACGCATTCTACTCCCACTGAATCGTCAAGTGCTGTGAGCATTTCAGTAATGTGGCCCACACAATTTCCACGACTTGAGAGATATCAGATATCAGTCAGAAAATACTGGCGAACCTGCACATGGACGCCTGTCAGTTTGGAAAGCGAGCGGCACCAAGCGCAAACAGTTCCATGGTACGTGGAACTGTGTAGACTTTTGTAGTTGCGCTTCAGCCACGGCGTGACATTGTGCACAGTTGAGGGCACTAATTTAGTTGATCGGCGCATGCAGTACGGGGACTAATGATATCTGTGCCTCAGCTCGAGTACAAGCTGTTTATCTTTGGTGACAGCGGCGCTGGCCACGACTACTTCGCTCTATATCATTCGCTCGACGGGCCGGGGCGCGCGTTCCACACCAACTTTGGGTTAGTCCGCTTCAACAATTCTTTCGCCCACGACGAGCTCTATCGTCTAGATGGTGATGAGCTGAACAAAAGCGCGATTTTGGTCGTGTTCAACGAGACTCGTTCTTCACGTGAAAGCGGCCTCCACTGGCCCCGTGACATGTTCCGTCTATGTATGACCATCCCGATCGCGTTAGTGGGGTACGAGGTGGAAGCCGCCGGTAGCACACTCCAAGCCAAGCCGATCGCCTTCTATGGCATCAAGAATCTCCGGTACTTTGACATCTCGGCGAAAACCGACGAGGCGATGACGAAGCCCTTCACGTGGCTCGCGCGTAAACTCTACGGGTACCGTGGTTACGCTGCCCTCTACATGTAATGGAATGCTGAATATGATGACGCTAATTGGGTTTGTGGATGCTTCTCATCAGAGACAAGACCCTGGTGTTTGCCGAGCCTCCGCCCTATTGTCCGCCTGATGTGCAGCTCACCACAGAGCAGATCGCGCAGCTCGAGGCCGAGAACGCCGCTGTGGCCGCTGCAGTGATCTTGCCAGATGAGGATGAAGATCTCTAATAGATGCGCGGTGATGAAGACCGTTACGATAATAGTACGTAGACCCGAAAATCTTCTGTGTCCGGACGGGGTGGCCATAGCTGGGGAGTCAGTGCCTAGTGAACGATCGGACGCTTGAGTGGATCTTGCCATGCGTTGGACGTTTCTTTCGAAAGAATAATTTGAGGTCCACGCCAACTTGGCGTGGACCACGCCATCTCACACGCAATGAGAGATATCAGCCAAATTTGCTGTCCAAGGCTGAGGTTGGTCTCTCGTCAGGTTCAGAATCTCTCATTCAGTGACATGCAGCACACGACGGTGAGTGGAAATGTGCAGTGATCCCTTTCACGCTCGTGGCTGAGAGTACTGGAGTAGCTGTGTTTTTTATTGCTTGAGGACTAACGCGTCATTGCAACATTCGAAATCTCTGCTCCTAACAGCTTGAGTACAAGCTGTTCATCTTTGGCGACGGCGGCGTCGGCCATACCGCCTTCGCGCTTCGCCATTCGCTTGACGAGCCATCCCGCGTGGTCTACACCAACTTTGGGTTCATCCGTTTCATCTACAGTGACGACCAGGACGAGCTTTACAATTTAGACGATGACGACACCCCCGGCCAGAGTGCAATCTTAGTCACATTCGACGTGACTCGACCCTCATGCGAAATCCAACTCCACTGGCCTCGGGACTTGTTCCGTCTCTGCAAGACCGTCCCAACCGTGCTGGTCGGATATGAGGTTGGCGCCAACAGTGCCAGCACAATTGAAACAAAGCCAATCGCCTTCTACGGCTACAAAAACCTTCGCTATTTTTATATCTCGACGGAAACCGACGAGGCACTGGACAGGCCATTTGTGTGGCTTTCGCGTAAACTCTGCGGGTACGGCGAGTCGTGTCAATACCTCGGCAGCGCAAGTGCTGACCCCTTTTTTTGATAGCGACAAGTACTTGACGTTTGTTGAGCCTCCAGCCACGGATCCGGTCGAAATGCCGATATTAACCGCCGAGCATATCGCCGCACTCGTGGCTGATAGTACCAGCCGCCCTCCCGTGGTACCGCTGCCGGATGAAGACGAAGATCTGTAGATTCGAGCAAGCGACTTCTCGGATGAGACTAATTAGCTTCAAAATCATGCCACTGAATTCTTTGCAGCTCACTCTCATTTTTAGCTAGCTTAGCTTCTTGCTTTCTGTTTTGGGTGCGATTGTGTAAACTACTGGAAGTACAATACAATACACAAAATAAAATACATGACCGATTCCCACTCAACAACACACGGACCGACCTATGGCGACCGGCGCCGCTGTGCTGGACGCGCGCGCGCCGCCTGTGCTGCGGCAGCTGCTCGCGCTCTTCTCGTCGCTCGAGTTCAGCCTCAGCTCGCTCGCGCTCTACCAGCGCACGGCCGACTGGGCCGCCGTCAAGCTCGCGGTCGAGAGCTCTTCGCAACAGTACGATTATTCCGCAAAGCTAGCCAGCGTAGCTCTTCGTCTATGCAATCATTTACGAGCTGTACACTCATTCCACCCAGAACGCTCACGAAGGAGCACATGCAGCAGATGCTATGGCTCGCGCCCGCCGCCTTCTCCGTGACCTGGTCGCGCCGCCCGCCGTCTCGGAAGCGCGCCCGCGCGGCCAACAGCGACGCCGACGACCGCGACCCAGACGAGCCGGTCATGCTGCTGCGCCGCCAGCGGCTCACGCCCGTGCCTGAGCCTAAAGAGTCAACAAAGGACAATATACCGAACCCATCCGTTCAGGCAGAAACGCTAACGGAGCGCATCGAGTGGTTCACCAAGAGACTAAACGAGTTTATCGAGGAGCACGTCGCGAAAATTACCGCCAGCCAGCTTTCTCTTGACGAGGAGGACGAGGTCGCGAGTGCACTGGCGAGTGTGGAAATTCGCCTTGCACCGCTGCCAGAAATGGATCTGGTCTGCGGAGAGCAGCTGGCCCACCAGCGGCTGAAAGAGATCGCGAAAAAGACCGAGCAGGCTGTGACCTCGAGTGAGCTGCAAGCGGCTCTGGCGGCTCCAGTGCCCGAGGATCTGCAGACGCTACCCAAGTGGCTGATCGACCGCGTGCGCCGCCAGGAGCAGCAGGGCAAGAAAGCGTCCAAGCGCACCGACGCCGCGCTCAAGCACCGTCTCTACGCGACGCTGCCGCAGCTGAGCGACCAGATCCAGTCGCTGGTGCTGGTGCTGCGCAAGAATGTGTTCCCGCTCAAAGAGATGGCCAGGCAGCTTTTGACCAAGGCACCGATCCGCGACCAGGTGGAGGAGCAGATCCAGTTGCTGGAGAGCATGGTGCCGTTCTGGATCACTGTTTTCTACTGCGACGGGCAGGAATTTGTCAAAGTGAGCAAGGCGCACAAGTACAACACGGTCAAGAGCGCGCTGCGGAAGGCGATTGCGACGATGGCATGAAGGATCCAGTCGCTGTAGGAGCGAGGGGTAGCACCAATTCGGACATTTATCTCTTCTGTTGGAGACTGTACCCAGATCGCTAGATGGGTTGAGTAAACCAATAGAGCGCAACTTTCTGTCACGACCCAAATCAAACTGAGAAGAATTTTAGTACAATTTGTTGATTGTTTTAGATTTGATGACCAAAGGTCCTGCCTGGTGACTTGTGGGGGCCTTATACCACCGACGGCACCCTCGAAAGGACACGCGTTGACTAAAGGGCACACGCACCTGCCAGCTTCAGCTGCCGATCCCGATCCGTTATGCTACTGTACCGTGGTAGCAGTGGGGCCAAGATTCACCATAATCACCCAATCGCAAAATCGCAGATGTTCGCTTTTTCTCAGATACCGTTTCGTGACCCGGGCCAAATCCTCCTCCTCCGCCCCACTGCGAGTGGCAGTGAGGCGGAGGAGGAGGGTGGCAGTGCCAGAGAGCGAGCGAGACCTTGACCTTGGTTGCGATGGCGGGGCTCAGCCGAGCCCGACTGCTCGTTCTGGTCGGGATGCTGCCTGCGTGTCCCAGTGTCAGATTCCGAGGAGCTTCCCGACCTAAATTAGCTCAACGCAATGGTCGCCAACCGACTGGCCCACATAACATGGCTACATCGATGACCACGTGGTGCGCGTGTGCCTCCCAATCCGAAGCAAGTGGCAATTGTGGGTGCAAGTGGCCACGACTGGGGGCGTACTGAGCGCAACTGACTGGATACTGTAGCCAAGGCACCTCGAAACGGGCGCCTCGTGAGGGACATTGTAAACCCTGGGTCCTAGCTGTCCATTACCGTACCCTTTCGCGTCGTCCCAGGGAGATATCTTTGGACCGCCCAACACTACTGCATCGCAGACCACTAAGCTAAAACGGCCCGGCCTCGTTTCGAAATATTTCCCTCCCAGCAGGGTGGTGGTTTTGCTTCGGGCAGGTAGGTACACGAGGCTTTTTGATCCGCCAAGAGGCGTGCAACTCACAGACTGCGACTCTCACTCGACAACGCGCCTCGCTCGCCCCACACAGACTGTCCCTCCATTCAAACTCTTTTCATGCGGCTCTTCTCGTTCACGGCGCTCGTCGCGTCCACTGTGCTCTTCGCGTTCACGCCAGTCGTGGCCGACGCGCAGACGGCGCTTGTCGCTGGCAACGACGCCGACGCTACGGCGCTCACGTCGTCGTCCGAATCGTCCGGCGCGTCCGACTGGCCTTCCAGCGCCGACGGCTCCAACACCGGCGACGGCTCCAACGCCAGCGACGGCTCCAACGCCAACGAGGGCTCGTTGCCGGCCGACGAGACGCCGGCACCAACGACGCCAACGCCAACAGAGGCCCCGTCGCTGACGCCGACCGTCACGTCCGTCAGGCTCGTGATCAAGTACAAGCCGCTGCCCAAGCCGGTCGAGTCGCTCTGCGGCCGCAACCAAGACGAGATGAGCGTCGAGGGCGTCGAGGGCGTGTTCTGCGTCAAGAAGGGCAACGGCTGCAGCGGCGACCGCGCCCAGGGCAAGTGTCCTGGCCGCCAGACCGGGCTGCCGCACGGCTCGTACTGCGGGCGCGTGGTCTCGGGCGTGTACGGCTGCAAGCCCGGCATGCCGTACGGCCAGGTGCCCGACTTTATCGACCTGGACCGCGACGACGACGACGACAAGAGCAGCACGAGCGGCTCGGGCAGCGCATAAACCTCACTCTGCCAACTACATACACACTCACACAAACACACACACCAACCGACTGTACACCTACCGTTCCTCCCCTCCAGCCTTGCTTTGCATTTCTACATGATAATCATTCTACAAACACAGAGTCCAAATTTGGTTGACTGCAGTGGAGATCAAAGCTCGCGATCTCTCTTGTTCTGTGTGAGCGCGTACGCTTCGATCTCTTGCGCCGGGCGCTCGCGACACGAGACGGTCAGTCGGCCAGAGCCGCCTCCAGCGAGCGAGCTTTGCGCCTGCAACAGGCTGCCGTTCGCGTGCTCCAGCGCCGTTCGACAGAGCGGCGTACCGCCCAGCGACACGGCGATCGTGTGGTTCTCCGTGTGGTTGATGAGCCAGGTCGGCAGCGCCGAGAGGTTCGTCCCGTCCAGCACGAGCGTCTGTAAACCTGCCAGTGAGCCTATGCACTGCGGCAGAGCGGTGAGACCGGCGTTCTTTGCCAGCGAGAGAACCGTGAACGCGTTTGCGCAGAACAGCTCGTCCGGCACAGTGGTCAACTGGTTGCCCAGTAGCGAGAGCCGGTCGACGTCCATGCTCGCGAGCGTCGCTGGGACATCGTGCAGCTGGGAGTGCTCGACGTACACGTTGAGCATGCGCTTCCACTGAAGGTGGAGGTCCTCGGGCAGCGAGCTTAGACGCGAGACCGAGATCTGCACGGACCGCAGGTTCTTTGGGAACGCAGCAGAGCGGAGACCCAGAGGTAGAGTCACCAAGTCGGTCCGTACGAGCGAGAGAAAGTTCATCCCGTCGTGATTTGGACTGCGCAGCGCAGCGGTGGCGTCCCACGCGACTACCGAAACGTTGGTGAGCTCCAGGCCGACCAGGCTCGTGAGCGTGGCGACCCGCGCGGGCATCTCCAGCGCGGGACAGTGCGTGATGATCAGCGACACCAACGCCGACGGCGCGAGCTGCGCCAGCAGAGCGTCTATCTGGCCTGCCGAACCCTGGATTCCGCGGCGGAAGCAGTTGATCTCCATCACGGAGCACGCGAAGCGGCGCTCGAACCACGGGCTCACCGAGGCCTTGCAGCCGTCGCGGATCGCGTGCTCGGCTCGGATGCTGAGCACGTGCGCGGCGACGTGGCAGACGATCATGACCACGCCCCAGACCAGCAGCAGCCAGTGGAGCAGAGAGGAGACGCGGTGGACAAGCGGCATGTGGCGCTGCACGCGTGGATGGCGTGGGGGCGGTAGCACGACCGCGCCGCTGGGTGGACGAGCGCGGGACTTTCGAGGACGAGCTGTCGGCGACGAAGACGCTCGGCGTCTAGTCGCTGGCGAGGGTGCCAAGCCTGCTGCTCGCTTGCAGCGCGCGAGCCGGCGGATCGTGTCGAGGTACTTGCCCATGGAGTAGATGGGCAGCAGCTTGGCGAAAACGTCGAGGAAGTCCGCGACCACGAGCTGCTTGGCGCTGAGCACCATGTCCATGAGCAGCACATCGTCCAGCGGCGCGTCAAAGACGAGCGTCAGCTGCTGCTGCGGCAACCAGAGCACGCGCAGCAGATTGAGCATGACCAGCGCTGGAAGCGCGAGCCCCGAGGCAAAGTCCAGCACCACGTCGGTCCAGAGGTAGAGCCACCGGCGCTGTGCCTGGCGGGAGGTGCGCGCGGTGAGCGAGTGGACCAGTGGCGACAACCAGCAGTTGAGCACGAGACAGCCCACGAACGCGCGATTGATCCATGGCTGCAGGATCAGCCGGCTCGCCTTGTTGACCTGGTAACTCTGCAGCGCCACTTCGACCACCTCGCGGGCTAGCAAGAGCAGCTCGTACAGCGGGCCATCCACGCTGATCAGCCCGTCGGCCGACCAGAGCCACGCCCAGAGACGGAAGCCAACGCGCCAGCCTTCCGCTACACGCTCGCTGAGTGGCTGAAGCGGCCTGGGGAGAAGGTCCAGCCGTGGACTACTGGGCACGATTGCCAAGCTCTTCTGGCTGGGCCGCCCGCTTCCTGATTCGAATCCTTTGGCGCCGATTTGGAGCGCGAAGCCGCGCTGCCTTAGAGAGTACAGAACGATCTGTACGAGCCGTGACCAGAAGAACAGCGCCGCGAGCGCGTACGCGGCGACCACCAGCGGCATCCTGCTGTGCGGCATCGCGTTAAGAAACTCGATGTAGTAGCCGTTCTTGAACAGCGTCGCGACCAGGTAGAAGAACGCGTACGCCGAGCAGAACAAGCCATTGAGAAAGTACAGCAGCGCGATGGCGAGCCACACGAGCGCGTACTGCGTGCGCGAGAGCGCGACGGCGTACGCGTCGAGTCCACTATGGGCGGCGACGACCAGCGACGGCACCACTGCCACTCGGACCATTCCCACTCGGGTCAAAGAGAGCAAGTGGCAGGATCAGGTACTGGAGACGAAGCAGGTGGGGTCACCCCGGTATTGGGGGGAGGGAGGGGGAGGGGGAAGGGGGAGGCGACGGTATTCTTGTCCTGACCGAGAGCACGCTAAACGTCAGTGTCAACGCTGCAAACAGATTCGTTCCTTCCCTTGGGGCTGCAACTTCTACTCGTAGTTGTTTCCCTCGAGTCATCGGCCAAGGTCTCGTATCCGAAACGAGTTAAATTACTTAATCTATTCTATTGTGCTAGGCCTTGCTGATTTAATGAAGCTATTGCACACATCCAAACACGCCGCGCTTGAGCGCCGTGCACCGGGACGCAAGCTCGAGCCCTGGCTGGACGCCCGGGCAGTTGCCATTCACTTTTCCAGAGCAGATCGGCATGGGCGCGCAGAACGTGCCCTTGCCGACGACGCTCACGGCTTCGCTTCCGAACGGATAACTCAGTCCGCACTCGTGGGCTGGCACCGCTGGCGCTCTCTCCAGCAGCACACTCGAGTCTATCGTCGGCAATCGAAGGCGGCTTGGCGCTGGCGTGCTCAGCGTTGGCTTGCTTGTGGGAGAAATCATGAACGTAGAAGCCTCGGGCTTTGGTGCGGTAGTCGCTGCGGGCACAGGTGCTGTGGCTGTTGGCCGTGGGCGAGCTATGGCCAGCGGGTCTAACTTGGCGCCTGCGCTTCTTGTGCTATTCTTGCTCGGTCGAAACATCGGGATTTCGCCCAGAGCCAGGGTGGGGATCGACATGTCGATGGCCAGCTGAGCGCTTTGCGCGGTGACATGGCCCTCGGTCCACAATGCCACTACGCACGCCGCCACCAGGATCCGACTTAGCCACATTTGTGTGTGTGTGGGGGGGGGACTGTAGAGTTGCTGACTCCCGGGCTTCCCAATACAGCCTTGCAGCCGCGCGGATTCCAAAATGACCTGTCCCATGAGGTGAACTCTTGGCTTCTCCGCCATCTTCAGTACCGGGAGCGCAATGAGCTGTCTAGAGACATCCCACGAGCGCACCCTCGTCGTCGGGGTCTGGTCGCGACACTCAAAATGGCCAAGCGTCGGCGCGAAAAGGCCTAAAATTACAGCGATCCATGGGACATTACACAGCGTTCTAACTTTGCTACGACCTACTATTTCTTCTCTCTGAAGGAGGCACACTCGACGCCAGTTCACTCAATTTGCATTTATTGGATCCGCGCCACTCTTCAACCTGTCTTGTTTATGTGCAAGTGGCTATTTGATATATTTACAGACACAGCCCAAATCCGTGATTAGGCTCCAGCATGCTTACTACACTATCTATACTACCTCCCCCATAATAGCGGGCCCACGGCGCAAGCACCCACGACTGGTGCCCAAGAGCTCGGCGCTGCTAGCTCTCCTCCGGCCGCGCTGAGATGGCGCCTTGTCCATGAACTCGCCGTTGACCGTGGTGGCCTATCGCCGCCTGCTGCAGCCCCCGCATCAGACCGAGCGCGACGAAGATGGCGACGACTTGGTTGCAAGTGACTCGCCGCTGGAAGACACCAACCGTCTTGGCGCGCTCAAGGCGGCGGTTCGCCGTAAGCGCAGTCGACCAGCGGCGCTCACGCCACTTGAGACGCCCCAGCATCCAAGCGAGATGGAGGGTCTGGACGGTGACAGTAGCCTGGCCTCACCATGCTCTCCTCGCGCATTACCTGCGCGATGGAGAAACAGCGCAGCAGTAGCAACGACGCTTCCACCCCTGGAGGTCCATGTACTGGAGCGTAAAAAGCTCTTTCTGAATCCGCATGGAGAGGCCGTCGTGGGCGTGGAAGAGATCCTGCAGCTCCACGAGCGCAGTCCGCCCAGGCTGCGTGCGTCGCCGCTGCAGCTCATCGCCGTGCCGCGCAAAGTGTTTGAAGAGGACGAAGTGGCGCTGATGCCGTGCCACTCGCTCCACTACCGCTATGCACCGTCGCTCAGCGTGGAGAAGTGGAAAGAGCCCGTGCGCGACCGCGACAAGAACTGGCGCGAGGACGAGCTGGACACGATTCTCTCGACGTTCGGCTCGCGGCGCGAAGCGCTCAAGCAGACCAAGATGACCAGCGGTCCGGGCAACATGCGCAAAGGCACGTGGCGCAAATTGGACTCGCAACGGCTCCAGATCAAGAGCACTCTCCCGACGTCACCGTCGACAGCTGTAGCCGCCGTCTCCACCGACTCGGCGGTGGCCCTGGAGCCACGGGATCCGTCGCTGCCCAGCGAAGTGCTG
Source organism: Pythium dissimile (assembly GCA_023336445.1). Lineage (NCBI taxonomy): Eukaryota > Oomycota > Peronosporomycetes > Pythiales > Pythiaceae > Pythium > Pythium dissimile. The sequence goes on along the minus strand of JAADWZ010000180.1, from coordinate 39,299 downwards.
CTGCGCAGCCAAGGCGCGATGATCTCCAAGAGCTACTGCATCGTTACGATCTATGGGATCGGTATCTATGGTCGGCTGTACAGCGAAGGGCTCGCGGACCGAGGACAGGGGTCAAACCGGTTCCTGCGCATCGACGCGTACGACCCGCGCACGAGCCGGTCGGCGTCGCTGCGGGTGTCACTGGCCGACCTCGAGTGGGTGTTTGAAGCCCATGCGGAGCTATTGGCGCCCGGCAAGAAACAGGCTGTGCTCAGCAAGGTCGTCTCCTTGCTGTACTTTGATTATCCCGAGGATACGGAGATCTCCGTAGCAGCGTCTCCCGGATCCGCTGAGATCTCAGCGTCACCTGTCCCGATTTTGTGCATCTCGCCTGATGAAAAGCTCAATGAAGCGGATCGTCGCCGCCGCGAGCGAGAAGAGCGGCTGCGCGCCGCGGAGCAGGAAAGACTGCGGCTTCTCGCGCTGCTGCTCGCGCTCCCACGGCGCGCGCGCCACCGCGTCGCGTGTCAGCTGCGTCGCATCAGCGGCCACGAGTTTACGGTTTCAGTGTACCACTTCCCGGCGCAGGTTCGTAACCTACTGGTGGTCGCGTACCACCCGCGAACATCACGCACGCTGACGCTCGCTGTGGGCGTAGGCGACGCCGCGACACTGAGCCGCGTGCGGTCGACGCCTCACACGTGGACGGCCGAGCAGCACACCAAGATCGCGCTGGCGCTGCTGCCGGGGCTCCACCTGCGAGCGATCAAGAGCAAGGTCAATGGCCATAGTGACGAGGGCGAGCTGTACCGCATGGCACTGGCCGTTCGAGAGAATCGCCATGGCCCTCAAGGCTCGTGGTTGGCATTGCCACCACCGGCGGTCTCTGGCTCCAAACAAGACGCGGTGGTCGCCAAGTACAAGAAGGACGGACAGCACGAGCTGCTGCTCCTGCTCCAGACTCAGCTACAAGAGATTGAGAACAAGACAGCAGCCACGAGCAAGACGCTCCGGCTCGAGATCTCGCAGGCGGAGGCTTCGTTCACAGCGCTGCAGGTCAAAGATGCCGAACTCAAAGAGCGGATCGAGGAGATCAACAGCGGCAAGGGCGTAGTAGCCGTGGCGGCGGACAGTGACAGGCAGCGCACCCATGAAGCGAGACGCGGCCACAAAGCCGCGCGCAAGACCATGAAAGACGAGACTAAGGCACTGCAAGCCCGTGTGGCAGCAGCCAAGCGCGAGCTGGAGCTCGTCAATGAGCACGCGCTGGTCGAGCGCGAGCGCGCGCAGAGCAGGTACGATCGCACGGTCGATGCATTGACCCAACGCGCAGTGACGGCCACGCTGCCGCTGTGGTTCGACCCACGCGATCGCCGTCCACCGCCGCTGGCGTCTGAGCTGGGCGGTATCAGACAGCGCACGCGGCTGCACCGCTGCGAGATCCGCGATGGGTACCTGAGCCTTGCAAGCGGAGCTTGTCGACTTGACGGACGACGGCACCGATTCTTGATGTTTGCGGAGCTGCCAGATCAAGAACAGGAACAAAAGCAGAGCAAGACCATGGAGAAGTTCCAGCTGGTGTTCTACGACGCGTCGACTAGCGAGACCTGTGCGCTTCGGCTGTTACGGCTCGAGATCATAGCGCTGACCAAGAGCCAGCACGACGCGCAGCTGCGGATCCCAGCGCTGGCAATCGCCAATTCGCTTAGCGTCCAGCGCGTCACGGAGCTGGACACTTCGTACGACGCCGCACGGAGCGCGCTGCTTGCGCTCAAACCACTCAAGAAGAATGCCAACAAGCGCCAACAACTCACAAGTGAACTGGCGGTGAACCGCCGCCAGCGACGCGAGCTCTGTCAGATCAACGCTCCGTGGGGCCACGTGGTGAATGCATTGTGTGAGCGGCTACGGTACGTCTCAGCTACAGCTACAGAGCCGGTGCTGGATCGCTGTCTCTACCGAGCGACACGGAGCCTCGTGTCGCTGGCCAGTGGCTTGAGCGATGATGAAAGCGTCGTTGACTGCGAGGTGTCGGTGACGCAGCACGGTGACGTCATTCAATTCCACGCGCGCGACCCGACGGCCGACGAGACGTGGATGCTCGTGTACCCGGATAGCGTCGAGCTGGTCAAGGAGTTTGCGGTGGAGACAGCGATAGAGCTGCAGCTCCACCTCGAGGCGATCGCGACCACGCTCCTGCTGTACATAGACGAGACGGAAGCGAGTGCCACCCCCCAGCGGAAGATGCGCTTTGAAGAGTGAGCTCAGCCGACCCGGGCCGGACGCGGAGGGGCTCCTGACACATAGATGTGATTGGACTGGCTATGCACGCCCACGATAGCAGCGTACAGCAGTGCGATGGCCATGGCGAGCAGCGCCTGGAAGACTGGGCCGAGGCACACGACCGCAGCACGCCGAGCTGGTCTAAATACCACGCGAGACATACAACGTGGAACCCGACGGCGCTGAGCATCGCGAGAAGAGACGCACGGAACGTCTGGTTTGACGCGCGCAGCCCAACGCCCGGCGTCAAGTGGACCACCCCACCGAATACACAGGCCCCGAGGATCACGCATTCGCCACTGACAAGGAACACGCCCACGAGGCGGTCGACTAGTTGTGGTGGACTCTAGACCACCAGTTACGCCTCGGGGTTAGACAATCTCCATGGCCTGTGTAAGCAATATGCAACGAACAGTATCGTCATCCGTCAAGTTGTGGTGTGGGAGACTTGGAATCGAGTGGGTAGGCTGAGCTTCCCACAGCGAGCAGAGAAAGTCGAGTGCGCGCACTGAGATCGACTGCTCCAGCTCGCGGTTTCCGCTGGAAGTCGCTAGGATCAGCGCCAGCGCCGCCAGCGCCAGGCCGACGGTGGCAGCGAACGCAGAATCAGCCCAAGGCATGGAGACAATCGATCATGCAATGGTGCGGAGATCAAGGGATGCATGTGCTGTTGATGGACAAGACACACTATATTCTTAGAGGTCCCTCCCTACTCAGAACGCTATGACGTGACTGTGCCGATTCGGCTGGCTCCACCGAGCTGAACGGATCCAGCAGCTAGAGCTTCCCAAGGTAACGGGAAGGTGGTGATCCTGTCCTGGTGCACCGCCGAACCGCGAGCAGTAGTAGCCATCAGCCGGTCAGCGTGGGGCTTGTGCAGATGAGTGCGACCTCGAGGTCTAGAATTGTTGTTTTCTGGGGCTGCTCTGAGTGCTGTTTGTTAGCCGGTTCGCGCGGTGGCGTCGCGGCTTGTCGACTTTGCCTGGCTGCGCGTCGACGAGGGCAGTGACTATGGTAGCGGCGATGGCCGCTGTGGTCTTGGTGTGGCCTTAAAACGACGTGGTGGTGATGGGCATTATGCCCAGCGGAATGGTGTGTGTGATGAGGCTCGAGACGCTGAGCGTCACGTCCGGGGAGATGACGCTGCACGACCATGTGGTACAAAACCGCGGCACTGACGCCACACCGAGGCAGCACTTTTGGCCCATGGAGAAGCTCGACCAGAGCGCGATTGATCTTCTTGGTCGTCCATCCATGCGGCGTAGTCAGCTGTTTCGCTGGCCATGATCAACGTCTCCACGTTGGGGACCGGCGGCTCCGCTGCTGAGTCAGCCTCGCTCCCCGCCTCAGCCCGTAGCGTCATCTCCTCGTCGTCGACATCGAAGAACCCGTTTTCGACTGGTGCGCTAACCTGGAGCTCTTGCACTGGATGCTTGGTCGCTGTCTGCTTCGCCGCGTTTTGCCGCCTCTCCTGGTTCTTGCGCTGGCGCCGCGATTCGGCGGTATAAGGCAGCGGACGTGGCCGCGCGTGCTGAGAACGATCCACTGGGGGGTGGAGGCTGCCGCCGTTGGCGCTACGTTGGTCGCGAGGACGAGCCTCGCGGACATCGCGGCGAACAGCGGCGACGGACGACTACGAACGCATTCTGGAAACGAAGGCCAGCTGAGAAGAAGACAGAACGCGCAATGGCAGTTCTCACAGTTTATTGTGTTTGCTTTTGTTTCATGGACTTCCCACAGGGGCGCTTTCGAGCTCGCCAAGGTTAAATCCCCTCAACGGCGTTTTGACGGTCGCCACTATTTAAAGGAGACCATGGTGGCTTGTTGATTACGTTATGCGTTCTCCACATCCTACAGTAGCTTCGACTGCTTTTGCGCTATTAGTTGGTTTTTTTAGTCTCTTCTGTGGGTGCATCCGCTGGCGCGTCGGCCTCGTCTTCGCCTATGTAGTCCTCGTCCTGAGTCTCTTCCAGAGTCTCGTACTCGTCAGCAGGTCCACCGGTGATGCACAGCGCGACCACAGCCACAAGTGCTGCCGCTGGCGCCGCGTACGCGACGTCAGCCATCTCGACAAACCCAAGCAGGCGCGTGCCGCCCATGCCCAGATAGACCACGGAGCAGAGCAGCGACAACTGGAGCCAGCGCTTGGACGCGGCCGCGCCTTGCTGGTCCTTGCGGAGCAAAATCAGGGCGCGCCACGCTTCACTACCCACCAGCAGCATCAACTATCGTCGTAGTCTACAGGTTAGAGACCGACACAAGTCGTGGAAGAGAAAGGACGAGAACAGTACGTACCCCAGCTCCAAGGAGGAGGAAGAAGTGGCCGACGGCGGATAGGGCCAGCGCGTAGCTCTCCCAGGACGCGCCGCTGGCCGCCGAGTCCACGAGCCGCGGGTACGTGAGCAGCCGGATGCCCGACTTGTTGTTGGTCTTCTTGCTGTAGAACCGCAGCTTGCCCAGCTCAATCGCACTCGACCTCTACGTCGTCGATAAAACCAGAAACCCGTTCAGATTTGGACACTGCGATCAGCCCCCACCGATGCATACAAAACAAAATCGCATAGCGCACCCCAAAGCCGCGGTTGTTGATGAGGATCTGCGCCGTGCAGGTCGCGTTCGCGCAGGCTTTGCGCATCGCGCGGCGCGCGTCCGCTGCAAACGTCAAGTGGCCGCGAAGCTCGGAGCGCGAACCGCTGCCGTACTGGAGCGGCGTGCGTGCGACCTCGCGCTTGGTCTCGTTGTGGATGACGCTGATGCTGCCGTGGCTCGACGGCTTGGGTCCTTTCGCGCCGCCAGGCGGCGCCGCCGTCATCTCGCTGAACTGGAACCGCACGGCCACGCGGATGCCGCTCGTGGTGACGTCGAGCTTCTCCTGCACGGGGCGGAGCGAGTGGAGCAGGTCCTCGTGGAGCACCGTAATGCCGTTGAACTCGATTGACTGCACCGCTTGTCCGTGGCGGCCCTGGGATGCCAACAACAATGCATAGACAATCGTCAGCTCTAGTCGATGGAGAACCACAAGCAGCATCGGCTAGTCGGTGTACCGGACGGTGAAAGCCGCCGGGTCTCTCGCGGGCCGCGTTGCCGCGTGGGGCGTGAGCTGAGACCGACGCGCTGGCGAGCAGCAGCGTCACGAAAGCGAAAGCGAGTGCTACGCGCGTGAAGACCGTCGACGTCATCTCCGTTGTGTGCTGGGCGTCGGTTTGAGGAAATGGCGCACTGGGTGAGTGTTACTGAGCCTGCTGGTTCAAGCGGTTACTCGGTGGTCGGTCGTGCGGAGCTATCCTTAGTGAAACCGCGCCGGTTTGTACCCGACCATGACCACGCGGGTCATGCCCTGGAGCTGCGTGGACGTGGGGATGCTGTCGAACGTGCGTCCAGCGTTGGCGCGTTGGCGCCGCAGCGTTGGCGTGTCGCTATTGCTACGCTCCGCGTCGGCGTCTGTCTCCAGTGAATACTCACACAGGATCAGCACGTTGGTGAGATTGAAGGTGAAGAAGTACACGACGCCAACGCCCAACGCCAACGGGAAAACCTCGCAAATCGCCAACGTCTCGGTCTTCCACAGTGCAAAGAGAATCTGGAACGCGCCGCTGGCGACTAATGAGCAGTGGAACACGCGCTGCTGCCACACGGTAAAGTCGAGCGGCCCAAGCCCGTGCACGGCGGCGCAGTAGCCAACCGAAAACAGCGCGATGATTAGCTCGCTCCACCACAGCCGGGTCTCCAATAGCTCTTCGTAGCCTTCCATTGTGTCGCAGCGGTCTATAAACATGCTCCAGAGCGTGCCTTCCCCCAGATCACGCAGCTGCAGCACTCCAAGAGGCTGCTCCGCGCTCGGTAGATCAATCTCTCCAAGTGTGATCACCAGCGGCTCCTACAGAAGAACATGATTGTCAAATCCAGCCAGCATAGCTGCTAGAACAAACTAAAGAAAGGACGAACCTTGATGAGGGGGCTTTCTAACCGGAGACGCACGGTGTGGGAGCCCGTGGAGAAGTTTTGAATTCGATCCTTGGCGTCCTCCAGGTCCACCGCCGCGCTCATGGTCGTCGCTGAGGCCTCGCCCCCGAGCGCCACGACGTGGGTGTTGGTGCTCGACTTGCTCGGTCGGATCGCCACGTGGCCGATTGCAGACTGGCGGATCCGAAAGTCGAGCGATTGCTTCGTGAAATGAACTTTTACGAACATCGGGGCGACGGCCTGGCGCACGAAAAGCGCGATCATGGGTGACGCCTGCCACGCCCCTTCGCTCCGGGAGAAGACGATGTACTGGTCGTTGACCTTGATGTAGCTCAGCACGGCGGCGAACGTGTCCTACAAGTGTTGCAATAATCTTAGCAAGAGACATGTCTGGTGGTTGGACACTGAACCTATAGACGCACCGCCACGTGGCTGGGGGCGACGCTGGAAGAGCCTGCCCAAGTGAACTAGCGATACAGTAGAGTTTACCTACAGGTCAACCAGCAGACGTGGAACATCAGACGCACTGGCATACCATCGACGCTGCCTCCCCGCTCTTTGCATGCACTTGGACCTCGACCGCCGGCAACGATTGGACGAGGAGCGCGCCATACACGCAGCAGAGCACGCCAACCAGCAGCGAGGCGCGCGCCATGCTTGTCGACAATTCTGGCTCGACAGGGCGAACCTTGAAGCCTTCGGCCCGTGCTGGAGTTGGGGACCGAGAGACACCAAAATTAGCGACTACGCTGACCGACACTCCCATCATCTCGTGAGGCTGTGCTGAAGGGAGATGCCCATGGGATGCTCTATAGAGCGAGAACACACGCAATCTATTGTGGATATATGTAGAGAAAAGGTACGTCCTTTCGCCAGCCACGTTGGTCGAAGGATTAGTTTGTCCTTCCCCGGTCTATGTTTACTGGAGGCCTTTGTGTGGCATGGTCTGCGGCAGCACACCCACGTCGCTCTCGCGCGCTTTCACGGGCGACTGGCTGGGCGCCGCCGTGCCGTAGAGATAGACCGACACGTTGACGATCACGGCACCGACGGCGAACTGGAGCGTCGGGATGGTGTCGAACAAGAACACCGACATGATGACCGAGAGGATGATCGCGATGGACGTGGCAAAGGCCTTGAGGATGTTGTCGGCGTACTTGACCACGACGGCCGTGAGCAGCCCGCCGAGCGCACTCACGGCGATCGTGAGCCACACGACCGGTCGGTAGCCGTAGAAGAAGCCGAGCGTGGAGATCTCGTGGCGGTCGTTGAACCACAGGCCGAGCACGCCGAGGAAGATGCTGATGAGCCCCATCTGCACGTTGCGCTCCCAGATCGAGCCCTTGGAGCCTTTGTGCTTGAGGATTTTCTCAAAGTACACGCCGGCAAAGCCCGAGCAGAGACAGGCGGCGAGCACCGCGAGCAGGCCGACCATGGTGTTGTGATCGGCGCTGGCGTGCTTCTTTGGCCCGGACTGGTCGAGCTGCACGAGCGCGACGCCCGCCATGAGCAGCACAATGGCGCCCCACTGCTGCGGGAAGATGGCTTTGCGCAGCATCAGCACCGAGAACATGGCGGTCGTGAGGATCTTGAGCTGGTACAGCACCTGGAACGCCGCAGCGTCCAGGTTCGAAGCGGCCACGTACTGGAGATTGTTCTGAACCACGTAGAGCAGCGCCGGCACGCTCACGCGCAGCAGCTCCTGGGCATCAAAGATGACCGCCAGCGAGCCGCCGACCTGGGTGGAGGACCCGCTGGCGCCTGCGGCGTGGCCCTTGGTTGTGGCGGCTGTGTCCCCAAACGCCGGTGGCGAAAGCACGATGAGCGCGGCCGAGGCGGCGACCTTGAGCACTTCGCCCATGACGACGGCGGTGGAGGCGTTAAACTTGGTGTGGTCGCCCACGCGCGAGAGCCGCATGAGCACCGCCAGTAGCGAGTTCTGCAGGCACAGCACGCAGAGGCTCGCGTACTTGAGCGCGCGGGGCGTCGCCATTGCTGACTCTCTCAATTGACAGTGAGACTGCGGGAGCTCCTGTGAAGAGATTCAGAATACGCACGAGTTAACCGTCAGTTAACCTGGCTGGGCCGGCGACTGACAATAGAAGGCGGTCTATAGTTAGACCTCCATTTTATTGGCCAATCCAGATGAGCAATGTCTGCTGGGGTTATTGATTGGTTGAAAATGGGATCATTAGGTTTGGCGGGAAAAAGCTCCCGAGCCTCAAGTGTTGGAACCAGCGCCATCTCTATCTCGTCTCCCGATGGATATCCGCTCGTTCTTCTCCGCGAAAGGTGGCGCATCTGCGTCTAAACCAGCGGCAGGGGACGACACTGCAGAGACCAAGAAGACGCCCACAAAAAAGCAGACCACGCCCGTGAAAGGTGCGCGCGAAATGAACCCAAATTGACACTTGAGGAGCGTCTAAATGAATTCTGAGTTGGCTTTCTGTATAGCGCCCAGAACGGCGGCGTCTCCAACGCGAACCACTCCGTCGCGCCGAGCCAAGCAGAACGTGGTGGTGCTGAATGATAGTGACAGCGACAGCGATTCGACGTCCAAGCCAGCGTCTAAGTCAGCGCCGCGCACGCGCCTTCGACGCGCACTCCCCGACGATGACGACGACGAGGAGGAAGAAGATGACGACGTCGTCGTCATCATTCCAGCCGCTAAGAAGCCCGCGCCGTCCAAGTCTAAACCCACGCCTAAACGTGTACCTGCAGCAGCCAGACTTTCGGCCGTCACGGGCGAGTCTAAGCCCGCCGACATCAAGTCGAAGCCCGCGAAGATCGAGTCTAAACCCGTGAAGACCGAGTCTAACGAGGACGACGACAGTGCACCGCTCAAGATCGCGTATTCGGGTCGCGCGCCGCCGCCATGTGCTGGCTGTCTGGACGGACTAACGTTCGTGTTTTCCGGTGCGATGACGAACGCCACGCGCGACGAGCTCGTCCATCTGGTGAAGCAGTGCGGTGGCAGCGTCGCCAACGCCGTTAGTCGGAACACCAAGTACCTCGTGGTTGGTGAGCAGCTGGAGAACGGCGATCCCGTCTCTTCCGGGACTAAATACCGCGACGCCACCAGTAAGAACGTGCGCGTGCTGCGTCAAAGCGAGTTCTATAACCTCATCACGGACCGCGCCGCGGCCACCGAGTTAGACGAGCTAACCAGGCAGAAGGCCGCGCGGAACGCGAGTCTAAACCACCCGCCCTTGGGCGCCACGGGCAAGCAGAAGCAGCTACCCACGACCACGTTCGTCCAGGGAGACAATGCGCTCTGGACGGACAAGTACAAGCCCAAGGGGATCGACGAGATGATCGGCAACGTGGAGCTTGGGCGCAAGCTCCTGCAGTGGCTGCTAGACTGGGACGCGGTCCACGTCAAGCACACCAAGACGATCCCGTTCACCACCAAGCTGGCCGACAACCGCGGCGCCAAGACCGTGCTGCTGTCCGGGCCGCCGGGCATTGGCAAGACCACGATCGCCACGCTGGTGGCCAAGCACGCGGGCTTTGAGTGCACGGAGCTCAACGCCAGCGACACGCGCAGCAAGAAGATGCTCCAGACGGGTTTAAAAGACGTGCTGGGCACGCAGGCGATCCAGTTTGGACCGCCCAGTGGCGCGTCCAGGCAGCGCGTCCACTTGTCTAAGCGCGTGGTGATCATGGACGAAGTGGACGGCATGTCGGGCGGCGACCGCGGCGGCACGGCCGAGCTCATCCAGCTGATCAAGACGTCCATGACGCCGATCATTTGCATCTGCAACGACCGCCAGAGCCCCAAGGTGCGCTCGCTCGCGAACCACTCGTTCGATCTGCGCATGCGCCGCCCCACCAAGCAGCAGATCAGCAAGCGGCTGCTGGAGATCGGGAAGGTGGAAGGGCTGGCGATCGAGAAGAACGCGATCGAAGAGGCCGCCGACCGGTGCGGCAACGACATTCGCCAGCTGCTCAACCAGATGCAGCGCTGGCGCCTTACTGCGACCACGGTCACGTACGACGACATGGTAAACCCAACCTCGCAGCACAACAAGGACGAGAGTCTGCGGCTCAACCCGTTTAGCGCCACGCAGCAGATCTTCCAGCGCGAGCTGTCGTTTGACGCGCGCAACGAGGCGTTTTTCGTCGACTACGATCTCATGCCGCTCATGGTGCAAGAGAACTACATCCAGAGCATCATGAACAACCGCACGTCGTCGGACGAGAAGCTCGAGGCCGCCGCGCTGGCCGCAGACTTTATCGCCGACAGCGACTTGGCGAACCGCTACGTGCGCATGGAGCAGCGGTGGGATCTGCTGACCACCCAGGCGGCGTTCAACGTGGCCGCGTGCGTGTACTCGGCGGGCTTTATCGGCCACCCGGAGTTCTCCAGGTAGGAATGGTGTTTTCACCAAGTGTAGATTTGGAGATTTAGACGCGTGCTGATCTCTCGGACTTGCGGTGTAGATGGCTAGGGAAGAATTCGACCGCGTCCAAGTCCAAGCGACTGCTCAGTGAGCTGTCCGTTCGCATGCGAGCACACGCGTCCGGCTCGCGTGAAGGCACGATCTCTTGAAGCTGATAGCACGATCTTGCCGGGCTGAGAAGGTCAAGCTGACGATGTTTGCTCCTTTTTTTTGTGTAGTGATCCGCATGGACTATCTTCCGTTCATGAAGGAGATCCTGCTGACCAAGCTCCTCGCTGGCGAAGCGGTACGGATACATTCAAAGGGGATTGAGTTTAGACGTGTTCTCACATGCTCACTATTGTGTCTTGGTTCCCTGTGACCAAACAGCACGTTGAAGAAGTGATCGAGCTGCTGGACAGCTGCGAGATCAGTCGCGAAGACCTCACCGAGTCGATGGAGAGCTTCAAGATGCCCGGCGTCATGCGCCACTCGTACGCCGAGCTCGACACCAAGGCCAAAACGGCGTTCACGCGGCTCTACAACAAGGCCTCACACAAGTCGCAGGGAGTCGTGGAGCGCGAGCTGGCGGCCACCACGGTCAAGAAAGGCCGCGGCCGCGCGGCGGCGGCGCCCGCCGACGCCGAAGACGGGCTCCCGCCGCCGTCGGACGCCGAGAGCGAAGCCGAAGACAACGAAAACGACGTGGACGTGAGCAAGTTCCAGAAGAAGACTCGCGGTCGCGCAACCGCAGCCAGCTCCGCGGGCGACGGCGACGGCTCAGCCAAGGGCAAGCGCAAGGCTTCGGCGGCCGCGAAAAAGACCGCGCCTAAGAAGAGGAAAGCGTAGTCGAGTCGACACACCGAGCGATTTGTCGAAAAATACTACTAAGTAATGCACATGAAAATCGAGCCCTGAACGTGGGACTGTATTACTAGCGTTGTGCTTGCTGCTGGCGTTGTTGCAGGATGAGGATCGACGCCGCTGGTCGATTCTTGTGGGCGAATGCATTGATAGTTTTGTACGAGGGGGGGAGGGAGTGGGTCAAATAGAAATTGCTACCATACTGTAAATTTACGCCACGTGGCTTCCTCCATGGATTCGGGTAAACTGATAATCCTCTAGTCGGCCGCCGTGGACGCGCGCGTGCGCTCCAAGTTCTCGAGCGCCTCTTCAAAGCCCGGTGGACACGTCATGGACCGATCCAGGCCCGCGAGCCCGATCACCGACTTGTTGGAGCGCCGCAAGAAGCTCAGGTCGTGGTCGCGCGTGATGGTCGGCGGCGGCGACGCGACCGCCAGTCGCGGCTCCTCGTCGTCTCCAGAGGGCGACGCGTCGCTGCGCTGCTGCTTGTCTTCCTGGGCCTTTTTGTGGGCCGCCGCCTCCAGCGCGCGCTGCTCGTGCATGAACGCGTGCCAGTCCATGGCGTTGTAGTCGGCGAGCGCGCCGAGATGTGCGCGGTGCTTTTTGATGAACGCGCGCACGTCCTTCTGGAGATCCACGCGGCGCATCGGCAGCTCGTCCTGCGTCGCGCGGTGCTGTGGCAGCAAGCGGTAGAACAGCGGCCGCACGGTCTTGAGCTCGATGATGCCGGCCTCGACCGAGCGCACGCCGAAAAACGAAAACAGCGGGAACGACAGCAGCACGAGCGCGATCGAGGACCAGTACCAGTCGGTCACGATGGCCAGGATCACACCGTAAGTGAGCCAGAGAACGGGCACGGCGACCATCGAGAACGCGATCTTCTTGCTGAGCACGACGTCGCGGCCGGCGACCTTGACCTTGGAGCCGGCGAGCGCCTTTTTCTGCTCTTGCGACGCCACGTACCGCGCCATGAGCCCGACGGGCGCGTTGAGCACAAACGACGGGATCGACGCGAGCGCAAAGATGAGCGCGCCGTACAGCGCCGAGCCGATCACGTCGTGGACGCTCCACCACGCGATGAACGGCACCTGGTGGTCTTTCAGGCCCATGAGCTTAAGCGTGTGGTTGTAGTCGGCCAGCTTCTTGTGGAGCGCCTCGAGGTCCTGCTGCGCCTCGGGCACGCCGCTCAAGATCTTGTAGCCTTCGGCGAAGCGGCGGTTCAGGTCCTGGGTCTCTTTCACGGTCAAGCGCACGCCCGAGCGCTGGAACAGGCGGCGCGCTGTGAAGATGAGCTGCAAGATGTTGTAGTCGGGCGCGGTGACGATCACCGAGCGCATGCCTTCCTCCACGCGGTGCAAAAAGTCGTTGCACGCCGTGCGCTTGTCCTCGCGGTACGTCTTCATGAGCTCGTCGTCGACCGTGATGGGCGTGCCAAACTCGACCGTCACGCGCCCGCGGAAGCGGTGGCCGCGGAAATAGTTGAGCCCCACGGGCACCACGGGCACGTTCACGTTGTACTTATCCTTGACGCCCAGCGCCATGATCGCCACGCCGGCCTTGAGCGGCAGCAAGTCGGTGCGGTCGTGCGAGCCGCCCTCAGGGAAAATGCCAATGCAGTTGCCGCGGTTCAAGTGCGTGTACACCTTGGCAAACGTCACGGCCTGGTCCACCTTCTTGAAGATGCCGAACGGCGCCCACTCAAACACGGGCTTGTCGCTCTCGTCCTTGAGCACGCCCTCCACCAGCAGCTCCGTGTCGCTTACGACCTTGAGGATCTTGACCGGCGAGCCGCTGTCTTTGACTTGCTTGCCCTGGAATCGCACCTGGTCGCCCGGTGTGACCTGCGCCGTGAAGCTCGTGCCTTCGCCCACGAGCGTGCACGGCTTGCGGTTCGGGATCTCCTCGCCGTCGGCGTTGTACTCCTTGGAGAGCAGCGTGTCGGCGGCGTCGCGCAGCTTGATCTTGCCTACGCCCGGGATGACCGAGTCCTGCGGGCGCACGACGGGGATGCAGCCCATGATGCGGCTAAAGTCGCCAATGACCGGCCGGTGCCACGACTTTTCCGCAATGAGCGTGCCCACTTTGCGCGGCGTGATCATCATGACCGTGAGCCCGTCGACAAACTGGTTCGCGTGGTTGCCCGTGAAGATCACGGGCCCGGTGAGTGGGATGTTGTCGAGCCCGACCACGTCGATGCTCTTGAACGAGATGCTGAGCACGCTGTTGAGGAACACGCGCGCCGAGCGGTAAAGCACGTCGCTCATGTGGTGCCACAACACGCCGAGCATCATGGCGAACGAGACAAAGCCCCAGTAGTACGGCGGCACGCTCAGAAAGCCCGAGACAGCCTTGACCGGGTTCAGCGAGTCCACCGACAGCGCGAGCAGCAGGCTCAGCGCCAGGAACTGCGTCCACACGTCGTTGAGCTCGAGCAGCTTCATCGCGCACGTGAGATTGAGATTGAGGTTGAGGCGGACAGAGCTGGAATGAGCTGCTCGCGGTTAGACGCCCCTAGCGACTAGCGGATGGTAGACCCTCGTGCCTGTCTGTCGACTCGACGATGGATAGACCGCCAACGTTAGACCTCGCCGCACGCGACAGTCTAACAATGCGGAGCGGAGAAGGTGACGCGCTCTGCTTCTCGCTTGGATCTCGTCTTGTGGTGAGAGCGCGGCGTCGACAGATTTGACCAAGAGAACAAAAAAAAAGAAGAGCACTTCGCCGTACTTAACCGAAGCCCTTACAAACCCCAAGTGTAGTGTAGGCTGCAAACCTGGAGTTTACTATTCTGTCACACAAAGTACTCGTCGCGAACTTCCCGCTGACGCGCAGCTGTCATCCCTATCACTAGGTTCGGATTTTCAGACTGGCGTGCCGCCATTCGAAACTGGATAGTCCACAATCGGGCGACCCGGTAGCCAATTGTTCATCCACAACACAAAAAAAATCAGGATTTGGTCCTAGAAAGACCGTCACTCCTTCCACATCACTATAGACAGGGGAGCTTTCTGCACCCGTCACAGATTCTGCACAGCTCCATTTTTTTTGTTGCTAGTACTAGTATTTATAGCAGGGCGGTTGGTTGGTCATGCCGTGTAGCTGTCGAGTGAACCACGCGGAGTCTCTATTCCTGTCGCGTCGTGGTACTTGGGCGCTTGGGCAACGCGTTGTCTTGTGTTGCCTTGTTGCGCCAATTCGGGGCCGTTGTCTCTGGACGGTCTGCTGCTGCTTCTACCCACCGCCCTCGTCTGTCAAGAAGCCAACCACGACGCGCAGTGCAGCTGCAGCCTCTCGCCGTCGACGCTCGACACCACGATGACCGACTCGAGCCTGATGGTCGTGGACAATGTCATCAAGAAACTGCTCAGTGTGCAGGACAAGCCGGCGCAGACCGAGGTCACCGACGTCACGGCCGAGGAGATCATGCTGCTCTGCCGGAAGATCCGAACGGTAGGTCTAACCATCGCTCCACCATCAACCGCCTAGTGGAAGCTGACGGTGCCCAAACGCGGCCTGTCACTCGGGTAGGTCTTTCTGGACCAGCCGGCGCTGCTCGAAGTGCCAGCGCCAATCAACATCTGCGGCGACACGCACGGCCAGTACTCGGACCTGCTGCGGCTGTTTGAGATCGGCGGCTTCCCCGACGAGAAGAGCTATCTCTTCCTGGGCGACTACGTCGACCGCGCCATGCAGAGCATCGAGACCATCTGTCTGCTGTTTGCTTACAAGATCAAATACCCGAATCGACTGTTTCTCTTGCGCGGCAACCACGAGTGCGCGTCGATCAACCGCATCTACGGCTTCTACGACGAGTGCAAGCGACGCTTCTCGGTCAAACTGTGGCGGACGTTCGGCGACTGCTTCAACTGCATGCCGGTGGCGGCGGTCGTGGCTGGAAAGGTACTGTTTTGTTTATTAGACTGACTCATTCCGCTGGTGTTGAGGCTCACCGGCGTATCCATTTTGTGGCCAGATTTTCTGCACGCACGGCGGTTTATCGCCCGATTTGTACACACTCGACCAGATCCGCAACATCCGCCGACCCACGGACGTCCCCGACGAGGTATGCAGCCCCCGGTTTTGGCTCAATATCAGCCCTATTTTGAAAAGCTCATTGTCTTGTGCTGAAAAGGGCCTGCTGTGCGATCTGCTGTGGGCCGATCCGGACCCGGACAGCCAGGGGTGGACAGAAAGCGACCGCGGCGTGTCGTACATCTTTGGCGCTGACGTCGTAGAACAGTTTTTACAGACGCACGATCTGGATCTCGTCTGTCGCGCGCACCAGGTCGTGTCGGACGGCTACGAGTTCTTCGCCAGCCGCAGGCTCGTGACGATCTTCTCGGCGCCCAACTACTGCAACGAGTTCGACAACGCCGGCGCGATCCTGTGCGTAGACAAGACGCTCCACTGCTCGTTCAAAGTGCTTTGCTCGAGCGACAAGAAAAAAATCGCCGCCAAGAAGTGACACGTTTCGTTTTAAACCGCCCTGCTTGACAAACCCCTGGTATATTTTATAGTACAATGCAACTCTCCGAAAGCCAATCAGTGGCGAAGCACATGGATGCGATCCCATGGCTGCCGCACCAGTGGTCTATCGTTGTCAGCCACGGCCACGGGCAGCTTCGACGCGGCCTCACGGAGCTTCTGCAGCAAGGCGCTGCGCTTGACCGTGAGCACTCTGATGGCCTCGGTGAACCGCTGGCCGCGCTCCGCGAGCTTCTTGATCTGAGCTGTGATCGCACACGCCAACGACCGATACGCGCTGGTCTTGTAGACCCAACTGTCTTGCTGGTCGCACAGTCGAACCAGCGCGTCGCACTCTTCCAGCCGGCGCTCGAGCTCGTCGGCTCGCGGCTGCCACTCGTAGGTGCCCACGATCGCTTGCTGCGCGTGGATGTGGATCTCGAGGTCGCCAAGCTCCGCAGCCAGCGCTCGCTGCTTGGCGAAGACCGTCCGTGGCTGGTTCTCGCGCTGTGCCAACATCTCTCGGTAGGCGCCCCTGGTAAAATCCAGTACACTGAGCCGTTGAAGCGCCTGGCCGAGTCCGCTGTACCCGACCAGAAGATCTCGCTGGTTGCTGAGCACGGCCGCGATCTCGATACTTTCGCGCCACAGCGTGATCGACTCGTCGTAGCGCCTGGTGGCGTCGTACAGCACAGCAAGATTCCGCAGCGCGCGCAGCTGCGCGTGGATGTCTTCGCTCTCCAGCGCCGTCTCCAGATCGCGCTGGTGGGCCTCTTCAGCGGCCTCGAACTTGCCCTGAACGAATAAAGCACTGCCCAGTAGACTCTCAATAGAGCCTTGCAGCTGGACGAGCTCTTGCTTGGATATGGAGGTGGCTTTTCTTGTTCGAAGACCAGAGTCGGCCATTTTCTTGGCCATTGTTAGGGCGATGGAGAAGTCGCTCTCCGCGGACTCAGCGTGGCCAGCGTACAGCGCCAGCTCCCCGAGACTCCTCTGCGCCGCCACTGCAAGCAGTTGGTCTTGAGCGCGATTGGAGCTGGATAGGGCTTCTACTGCACGAGTGAGCCATTGCTTGGCGCCAAGCTTGTCTGCCTCTGTGTCGCCAGGTACAGCCGCGGTTGTGCCCGATTCCGCCAGCGTTTGGGCGATTTGGTACGCTAGCGTCGCTTGAAGTGAGGCGCTGGGAGTGTCACTGGCCAGGTTCACGCGATAGGCCGTGAGAAAGTGACGCAATGCCGTCTCGAAATCGCTGTTCTCCACGCGATTGAGTCCGACGTTGTTGTGCGATCGAGCCACCAGCGCTGGATCGGCATCTTGTATAGTCTCCAGACACTGCGCCGACAGAGCTGATAGTTCGCGTGCCTTTGGCGCATCTTCTTTAGCGCGACAGCACGACGCGAGCACTGCAGTAATATCCAGTCAGCAACGGGTCTCACCAATTGACGGTCTCACTTAAATCCTCACCTTCGACCGCAATGAGCCGGGCCGCTTGAACGAGCGGATCTTCTTCTCGTGAATTCTTCTTTGTTGTCTTGTTCTTGCTCTCCACGTTCGGCTGTGGGCCCGACAGATCCATCGCCATCTCTGCCGCTACCCTGCATTCCTCAAGAGAGCCTTGCGCGTGGAGCAGCGCGGCGTAGTTGGCTGCCAGCGCCAGCTCCAGGCTCTTGCTGCTCGACTCGGACTCCGACTCGCTCGCCAATTCCCGGTGCGCCTTCTTTGCGCTCAGCAGTCGTGCCATCGCGTCCTTGGCGCTACCCAGGCGGTGGTAGATCGCCGAAACAGTCGCCAGCGTCGCCACGCGCAGCTCCGGCAGCACGGCTCGCAGACCCAGTGGGAGCTCCCCTAACTCGGCGATGACTGGCCCGACCACTGTCTCACTCTTCAGCGAGCTCTCTTCGCTCACGTGGTGGTCTATCCACGAGAGGATCTTGTCGTAGTGGCCCAGCGCGCCGCGCAAATCGCCGTGGCGCGAGCTGAGCTGCGCCATCAGCGACTGGAGCTCCAGCATGCGCTGGCCGCGGCCGACCGTCGACGCGCCGGCATCGTCTCCCACACGCGCCGCCACCGCGTAGTACGCGTCCAGCAGCTCCTCATACTGGCTCTGGAATGTCGAGGATAACGCCGACGACGCGGTAGCACTAGTAGTAGCCATCGCCTTGTCCATTTTGCAGTGCCGCGAAGCGGTGTCACCTTGGATGTAGCAGACTATTTACGGAATTTTCCATCTTCAAAAAAATCATATTGGTGTAAAATTACGCACTAATCAAATTCCAAATCATGTCCACGACTTCCTGGGTACTCCATCCTCGATCGTCCTCTACGAGAGCTCGTCGTCGAGCAAGATGTTGAGCTTGGAGCCGGAGCCGCTCTTGCTGAAAATCGAGCCGCGGCGCAGCGAGGCCACGGCCTCTTCGCGGTCCTTGGCGCTCAGCTGGTGGAGCAGTTCGAGGATGCCCGCCACGGCAGCCTTGGGGTTCTCGAGCCCGAGCTGCACGACCTGCGCGGTCGTGTTCTCGCGCTTGAGCCCTTGCAGCCGCGTCTGGATCCAGTCCTTGTCGCTCGCGAGCCAGAGCAGCACGTCCTTGTCGCTCGCGCCCCAGAGCTCGGCCACCGACACGTTGGTCTGGCGCGAGACTCGGCCGGCGTTGACCGCCTCGGTGAACCAGCTCTGCAGGTGGCGCTCGGCGTCCTTGAAGCCGATCTTGCTGGACGTGGCCGCGCCAATCTCACGGCGCAGCGCAAACTCGGAGAGCTGGCGCTTGAGCCGCCAGTAGAAAAACGTGCGCGCGGTCGACCACTCGACCACGCCGCGGATGCAGCTCTTGGCCTTCATGCGCCCGGGCGTGTCGTGCAAGTCGGCAAACTCGGTGGCCACCTGCACGTACATGGGCAGCAGCGCCGCCTCGCGGTTCTTGATCTCGCGCAGCAGTTTTGGCTCGTCGCGCTCACGGTCTTCCGGCGCCAGCGCCGAGAGCTGCTGCTGCAGCGCCTGCAGCTTGGCGTCTAGCCGGTGCATGGTCTCCAGGAGCTGCTTCTTGCGGTACTTGATCTCGATCAGCCCCGCGGGCTCGAGCACGCCGCCGCGGCCCTTGGGGTCGGCGTACATCTCCATGATGCCGTCGTTGATGGTCGGGTCCACCACGGCCCAGGCGCCGCCGCGGAGCTCGCCGAACGGCGGGATGTACACAAACACGGGCTGCTCGTACGTGACCAGCGCGTCGACGATCGCGGCGCCAAACTTGAGCACCTCGTCAAACATGTCGCGCTGGCCGCCCGAGAACCCGCGCCAGTTGGCAAAGATGAACAGCGGCAGGTCTTCCCCTTGGAAGTCGCGGATCGCGGTCGCGGTCTTGTGGGCCGAGTCCGGGAACCAGACCTGGCCTGCTTGCTGCACGAGGTTCTCCTGCGTCGTTGGCGCCGCCGGGTCGGCCGGGATCACCTTCTCCGAGAGCCTCACTTCCGTGAGCACGACGCCGCACGGGATGCCGCCCAGGCGCGCGCGGCCCACGACCACGCTCTTGGCCCAGCCGTCGAGTGTCTCGCGGAACGAGTTCTTGTCCACAAAGCCCGAGATCCAGCGGCCCGTGGTTTCGTCCACTTTACCAGTGAGCAGCGCGCGCGGGTCGTACGGCGTGTTCTTGTCCACGGGCGCAAACTCGATGGGACGCTCAATCTGGTCGACGCCCGAAATGTCGCGGATCGGCAGCGGCCCACGCCGCACGGCCGGCACAAAGCTTAGCCACTCGACGATCGAGGCCACGCCGTGGAGATGGTTCTTGGCCGAGAGGTGCGTGACGCCGTTCGTGTGCATGATCTTGACGCCCCCCAGCTGGTCGTTGGACGTGTACACGTCCTTGCCCATGAGCTTGTTGAGCGCCTGGAAGCCCGTGAGGATGATGGGCGCGTGCGTGGCGTTCTGGACCGTGCGCTGCCCTAGCCGCACCAGGTAGGCGCCAATGCCCACCGAGCGCCCGCAGGCGTACGTGAGTGTAAACACTTCGTGGTACGCGCGCGAGGTCTCGCCGGCGATCGTGCCGCTGCCGCGCAGACACTCGACGCCCAGGTCGAGCTCGCGGCCCACAATGTCGGTCACCACGTACCGGTCTTCGCCCGCGGGCGTGACGCGCAGCTCGGCTTGCACCGCACCTTCGCTGGCCAGCGTGTGGTAGTCGTCCGCGGTCAGGTACAGGTACTCAAAGCCCTTAGTCGGGTCGGTCTCGTCCTTCCAGCAGATGCGGTACAGCTTCTTGATAGCCTCGGCCATGCCGATCCGCGCTCCTGCGTTGGCCGAGAAGAACAGCCGCGGGATGCCCTTGTCGCGCGACAGCTTGGACGCGAGCTCAAACAGCCGGTCCTCGCGGGTGCCGAACGAGCCGGCCTGGAACGTGATGTCGTTGGCTATCACCACGACCTCGCGGCCGTGGGGAAACTCGGGCGTGTACAGCGTGAGCAGCCACGCGACCATGCCAATGTCGTTCTGGCCGCGTGGGCGATCCGTCTCGACCAGCGCCGAGCCCGACGCATCCAGCACGAGCTCGCGCGCGTCCAAGAACTGGTTCGGGATCGAGATGGTGGCGGCGGCGCTTCCCTTGCTGCGCTCGTGGACAAAGCGGCGCCACGCGCGCATGAGGCTGTGCTCAAAGAGCTCGACAAAGTCGTACACATACACCGTGTTGGACATGGCCTTGGCCAGCGCGCGCTTCTTGTCGAACGCAAACACGACCGGGTAGGGTGTGGTCACGGGCATGCCGTCCAGCTCGCCCTGGCCTTCGTCGCCGATCGACGTGAAGATGGGCTCCGGGTGGCCGGCGGCCTCGACGTACGCCTCGACGCGCAGCACGTAACCCGTCGGGTTGGACGCCAGCAGCCGCACCGGGATGGGCGCGGCGTCGGCCTGGAAGCGCGCGTTGATCTTGAGCTCCACCTGCGCGATGTTGAGCTGCTCGAGCCGGTCGGCATAGCGCGACGCCAGGATGCGGATCACGCCCTCCAGGTACTGCGGGCCGACCACGGCCTCGGGCAGGATGTTGAGGAACACGTGGTTGTTCTTGGTCGGCAAGCCGTTGGTCTTGACCGCCGAGGAGCCGAGCGCCAACTCGAGCGCGTTTAGCGCGTCCACGAGCGTGCGCTCGGGCCCCGGGTACGCGTCAAAGTGGGACCGGGACTTTTCGTCGGCGCGGTCTAATTGGCGCACCACGGCGCGCACAAACACGCGCTGGAACGGCTCTTTGACCAGGTGCGGCACGTCGGCCGACTTGGTCTTGGCCAGGTACAAGTGAACGTTCTTGTTGTCCGACGTGAGCGGCGCCACGCTGTAGTTGCGCAGCCGACGGAGCTCGAGCTTGTACGCGAGCGGCGCCTCCATGTGGCGCACGATCTTGTCCTCGGCAAAGCCCAGGCGGCTCGGGAACGTGTAGATGCCCGGGTACGAGAACGCGTCCGCTGAGACCGGCGAGGTGAATGCTGAGGCCTGTGGGCGGATCGCAAAGGTCACGCGGCGGATGTTGTGCTCCTTGAGCCGGTCCGCGACGGTCTTGAGGAACGCCTCGGCGTGCTGCAGCAGCACGCGCTCCTCCGTGCGCTCCTCCAGCAAGATCACGTGGAGCACGTTGACCGGGTTGGACGACGACTTGGCCAGCGAGAGCGACTTGGCGGCCGGCGGGAAGAGCGCAATGACCTCGTCGAACGTGAGCTTCATGGCCTCAAAGGTGGCAAACTTAACGATTGCGCCATGGCGCAGCACCGAGGGGGACACATCCGCGACCAGCACGGTGAACTGCTCGCTGGTGGGCTTGTCGCTGGGTGGCGCGGCCGCCGCCGCGAGCGCCTGCTTCTCCACTGAGGCCAGGTCCAGCTGGCTGCTTCGGTTCACGAGGCTCGCGAGGTCGTCGTAGCTCTCGTTAGGCGGCACGGCGCCCACCGAGAGCACGTCGTGGACCGGCGACTTGAACGTGAACTGCTTGGCAAAGAGCTCGCCTTCGTCGCGCAGCGCCATCGACTCGATCACGTACGAGCGGTAGATGCGGCGAATGTAGAGCTCCATCGCGGTCTCGCGGATGTTAGCGTCAGCGTGGTCCAGCAGTCCGATCAGCAGGTCGAACAGCGGCTGCGACTGGTCCAGCAGGTTCGTATACTTGGCCGAGAGCTCGCTCGCCTGGCCCTCAGCCAGGATCTCCCGCAGCACAGCCTCGACCTGGTTGAGCCGCTCGCGGTACGACGGCATCTTGAAGTCGATCAGGATCTGGCGCGCCTCGAGCGCCACCAGCGAGTAGATGTTCTCCTTGAACTCGGCCAGCTTCTCGAGCAGCGGCAGGAACGAGGCCGACTGGAGCGCCTGGCGCGGCACACTGGGCGAAGCCCGCGAGAGCCGCGCCAGCAGCTGCAGCAGCACCTTGTTCTTGGTGTCCAGCGCCACGTGGGACCGCGCGATCGCAAATACCGCCGCGAGGTCGCCGCTGTGTTGCTGGCGCAGACTGAGCACCACGTCCTCGACGTTGTGCGACCGCGCGTACTGGCTCTCCACGGCGTAGTACTGGCGGATCAGCGCCGTGAGCGCCGCCTCGAGCGCCGACTCGAGCCCGCGCGCGTACTTGTCCGTGAGCTCGCGCAGCGCGGCCACCGCGGTCTCAAAGTCCGAGGCCTTGCGCGCGCCTTCTTTCGCGAGACTCGCCTTGTGTGCGTCCAAGATCGCCGCGATCGCCGACACGTCCAGCACCACTGGCGTGGTTGCACTTTCTGCGCTTGTGCTCTGGACCAGCGAGCGGAACTGCTGCAGCTGGTCCGAGATCTGCGCAAACACGTCCAGCGGGATGCGCCCCGCGAGCGGCGACATGGCCTCCTTGAGCTCCTCCACGGGCAGCAGCGGGTCGGCGAGGCTGGCAAACAGGTCGTGGATCGCCTTCTGCGTCAGGTCCTCGGGCACGTAGTAGCCGTCCAGGATGGTCGCCAGCGTGGCCTGCGCCGCGCGCAGCTTGTGGAGCGACTTGGCGCCGTTCGCCTGCGCGAGCGCGCCGTCCGCGGGCGCCGGCAGCGCGCCCAGATAGGTCTCCGACTTCTTGACGCAGGACGGGTCGTCCAGCTCCATGGTCGCGATGCAGTCGCCCGGCGCGAGCACGGCGCCCTCTGTCTTGAGCAGCCGGATCACGCCGTCTTCTGGCGTGAGCAGCGGCATGTACATCTTCATAACCTCGATCTCGGCGAACGGCATGCCGCGTCGCAGGCGCGCGCCGTCTTCGACCAGGTACCGCGCCAGTTTGCCGGCCGTGTTGGTCACGAGCCGCGTTGGGTCGTACTCCTTGGTGAACACACACGTGGTGCCGTCCAGCACGAGCCGCAGCCCTTGGGCCTCCTTGGTCGCGTACGCAACGTGGGACTTGCCATTGAGCAGCACGAGGAAGCCGCCGTCCGAGAGCGTGCGCACTTCGACCTGCACGTACGAGTCGTTGCAGAACAGCGTGAGCTGGATCGGCCCGCTACGGAACGCCTTGATGTTGTACTTGATGCCTTCGTAGATGAGCTCGAGCGGCTCGTGCTGCGCCAAAAAGTCGTTCGACGGCAGCTGGCCGCGCTCGAGCTGCTGCACGTACTCGTCGAGCCGCGCGTTCGAGGCCTGGAACGCCGAGCACACGGCGCCGACCAGCACGACCAGCAGCGGATCCGGCCGGCCCTGGAGCCGCACTTCTTTGTGGCGCGAGATGCGCTCGTCCAGCCACGCCGTGTGGATGCGGTTGTACACGAAGTCGTCCGACTCCATCATGTTGACGATGTACTCGACCGTGGTGTGGATGTCACCGCGGATCGACAGCTCTTTCAGCGCCAAGATCATGTTCTTGCGGGCGCGGTCACGGGACGTGCTCCACGAGAACAAGTGGCCGATCTGCGAGTCCGCGAACTCGTGGACTTGGCCCGACGAGTCGACCGAGAAGTAGCCCCACACATCGGGCGTCGAGCGGAAGTTGAGCTCCTGGATCGAGCCGCTGGTCGGCTGGAAGCCGGCGTTCGGGTCCTCAGCGGTGATCCGCGCCGCGATCACGTGGCCATTCGGCGGCGCCTGCTTCTCCGAGTCGAAATCGATCGCCGAGCGGCCGAACGCGTCCTTTTGGTACAACCGCCGCACGTCCGGGATCAGATGCAGCGGGATGCCCATCGCCACTTGCAGCTGCGCCGCTGGCAGGTTGACGTTCGTGATCATCTCGGTCACCGGGTGCTCCACCTGCAAGCGCGGGTTGAGCTCCAGGAAAAAGAACGATTTGCCGTCGTCCTCCGGGAGCTCACTGAACAGGTACTCGACCGTGCCGGCGTTCACGTACTCGACCTCTTGCGCGAGTCGCGTGGCGGCGCGCATCATGGCGTTCCACACCTCTTCCGAGGGCGCTAGCACGGGGCCTTCCTCCACGATCTTCTGGTGGCGACGCTGCACCGAGCAGTCGCGGCCGCTCAGTGCGATGGCGCTGCCATACTCGTCCGCGAGCAGCTGCACCTCCAAGTGGCGCGACTTGGGCGCGAGCTTCATCACGAAGATGGGCGAGCCCGGGATCTCGCCGCGCACGGCCTCCCAGGCGCTCTGCACTTGCGCCTCCTCTGTTACTTTGCGGATGCCTTTGCCGCCGCCGCCTTCGCTGGCCTTGATCATCACGGGGAAGCCAATGCGCTTGCAGTGCTCGAGGCAGTGCTCAAAGTCGCGCAGCTCGGCGGCTTTGTAGACCGCGTCCGGGATCGCGCCCTCGATCTTGTAGTCGACGTTGATGCCGTCGCCGTTCCAGGCGATAGTGGGCACGCCGGCGCTCTGCGCGATGATGGTCGAGCCGATCTTGTCGCCGAGCGCGCGCATGGGCTTGGACGGCGGGCCGATGAACACAATGTCGCTCTGCAGCAGCGTGTCGGGCAGCGTGGGGTTCTCGGACGCGTGGCCCCAGCCGGCCCACACGGCGTCCACGCCGTAGCGCTCGGCGGTCTCGACGATCAACGCCACGTTGGCGTAGTTGTTGTTGTTGGCGCCTCCGGGCACTTCGACCACTTGCTCGGCCATGCGGATGTACTCGGCGTTGGCGCGCAGGTCTTCGGGCGTGGCCATGACCACAAAGGTCACCTTGTGCTCGTCGGCGAACATCTCATAGGACCAGCTACGGATGCTGCGGATCGCTTTGACCGCTGAGATACCGTTGTTGGCGATCAAGACGCGCTTGATCGCGCGCTTGCCCTGCAGCTCGGCGACGTACTCGTCGACGCTGGCGAACGCGACGGGGTGGCTGTCGCTGCGCTCGCGGCGCGGCGCCATGGCTGCGGTCTCCGAGTCGCCGTGGCCCATGCTGCTGCTGGTGGTGCTGTCGAGGTCAATTGGGGAATGCTGCGCTGCCATCGTCCGTCTATCTGCCTGCCTGGGGGGGGTCGAAGGAGGAGCCGAGCAAGAATGTGTCATCCGCCGGCATGAAATTGGGGAGCGGATCCGCTCGATATATTGATATATGGGAATAACGACTGTAAAACCTTATGCAGGAAATGAGGTGGAAAGGGTGCGTCGACGTCGAAGTGAGTGGATAGATGACGTCGCCAGGTATGACGTATGATGAGCGGGGCCAACGAGAACTGCTGGACGCCAACGCGCAGATGATGCTGAGACACCAACGAGCTCCGGGCCTTGAGTGACGCGATTCGGTTGAGGTGGCTATGATTCTATGTTTTTCGTTAGTCTCGTCTAAACATTTTTTAGACTGGCGTGCGGCGATGGCTTGATCATTCACTGATCGAGAACACCACCGCCACAGGATCGGCCGGCACGGCAAAAGATGAGTGTCGACGCGGCAGGGTCTAACTCGCTAGATAGACGCGTCACCCCCCATCCAATATTTCGCGTGCCCACGGATTGGAAGTGGTCTAAACTCCCCCAGCTGGGTCGTCCCAAATGATAGACCGGAAATGGAGCTTCGGAAGTGTTGGAACTTGCAGGCCAGAGTTCCCAACACCTTGGTGAATCTGACGACTGTGTAGACATGGTTCCATTTCGAACAATTGCGGTGGTGAAGTGAGCAGCCCGTGGCTTCCACGGCAACTCTCCATGACGTCACTCGACCAATGAGCGAAACCTCGATGACAACGGCGCATCGACAGCAGGCGCTGCAGTGTCATCGCCCTAACCTCCACTCCCTATTTGGATCTTGGTTGAACATCTTGTTCTGTCTGGAACTGTACTATTTCGCCTGGATGCGATCTTGAAGCGTTGCATGGTGGAGTGACGTCACGAGATGACGAGGCAGCCTCCTCTTCAGTTTGTCTTCGCTCCACCAACCCACAAACGCACCAGCACGTGCTATGATGGTCCATCATTGATGGATGAATGGAGACTTGCGGGCATACATACTGCTATAAGATACGGTTCAGCGGTCACCACTCCATTTAGATCTGTTTGATGCAATGACGAGCCTTGGGGCCGTTGGTCTAAAGTTGGACTAACAACAAACTGCTTGCTCCGCCACGGCGACTCCATATCTTATTGACGTCCTTAGATAACGTACATGGCTAAATCCCTTCGCTCACCATCAAGACCACCTACTCGGGCGGGTGAACCACGCCAGGCCCATCGGGTGCAACCTTGCAGTCTACATCCTGCGCTGCACCATATGGATTAGTCGTTGGATTCCCAACGGTCGGTGTTGGCGTTGGCGTTGGTGTTGGCGTTGACGTTGACGGCGCTAGAGCCAGAGCCACTACTGCAGCCTCCTCCGTGGCCATCGGCAGCGGCTGGTCACACTCCTCCTCCTCTGCGAGACCCACCGCCGTTGGATCCAACGTTTGCTCGCTCGATGGACCTTCGTCGCAGTCCAGCTCATAGCCTCTCCCGTCGTCATCGCAATCTAACTCCTCAGCGTCGTATTCCTGTTGCGGGTTCTCCTCCTCCAACGTTGGCGTTGGCGCCACGGCGGTTACGACCGGGAAGCTCTGTGTAACCTCGGCCGCGTGGACTGTACCCACCACTTTCTTCTCGCTTCCACTCACTCCGCCGCCGCTGTACGCCCCCGAGGCCTTCACCTCGGCCTCCCAGCACGACGAGTACGCGTCCTCGTCCGAGTTGAACGCCCAGATCCAGCGGAACGTGTACTCGCCCGGTGCGAGGTCGGCCTCCAGGTCGAAGCACATGGTGCACAGCGACTTGTCCATGTTGGAGCAAAAATTGGGGCAGTTCTGGAACCCGCGATAGTCCACTTGGCCGCCAACGTGGTCGCCGTTGGCGTGCGCGTACGTTCGTGACACGTCGTCGTCGCTGGCGACGCCAACGGCCGAGCGCAGGATCTTCACGCCAGCGTCCGGCACGTAGGCGTTAGTGCATGCCGCAGCCACGTGGTTCTTGGACGGGTACGCGAGACACACGCGCTGCCCGGGCGTGTACACGGCCTTGGTCACGCCGTCGTAGTTGCCGTCATTGCGTGCGCACTGGCAGCCCGAGCCGCTGTGGAAGTTGAAGCCCGTGTCCACGCCGAAGCCCTCGCTGGCCTGGCGCTGGCCGCACCGCGCGTGGCCAAAGCAGAGCGATTTGTCCCACACTTTGGTCGCATCGCTGCCCGGCGTGACGCGGTAGTCGGTGCACTCGAGCCACGAGTGGGCGGCGACTTGCGTGGACGAGGCCAGCACCGCCACGGCGACTGCGACGGCCGCAGCGACTGTGGACTTGGAGACGATGCTGACTGGCATCACGTTCGTTGATGATGTGACGGGTGAGATGGTGGGACTGACCGGGGCCAGAAGAAACTTTGAATAGTGAGGGTGCGGACGGGACGGGTGCGCATCGCCAACTCTGCGTGGAGGGAGACGCGAACACAAGTTTGGATAGATCCAGAGTCAAGAGACTAGGCACGGCACAGGCCCAAACCTAACGGTAGATGAAGCCATGTTGGACCAGATCTTGCGCTTTTTGCTCGCACATTCGCCGAATCGGGGTGGTCCGCCCTTGTCGCTTCGGAGTGCAGCCAGGAACCTGGGTCGACTGGGTCATTGCGGTATCTCTTCCTCCAAACTATTTGAATGAGGAAACGGGTTCCGAGCACCTTCGTTGCACTAGAAGCGAACAATGCAGCAGCTAATAGAGATGTTGCATTGTTCGCAGCAGCTAATAGAGATGTTGTGGGTTTCGTTTGCGCTGGACCCAAGGAAGACCGTTCTGGCTGAAGGGTTATGCGCCAGAGAATTGGGGTAGAGCTCATGTACCCATATCAACTATCATGTTATAGAATCAAAATGGATACAGTTGTAGATCTCGTCGAACGTCGACACCACCTCAACAATTTATGACACTTGTTAATATCAACTAATGGCGGCGATTCGACGAAGATGCGCCGTTCGAGGCTGCTGAGCTAACGTGGATCATGTCGATTGGGTAGATCTGCTTCCCGTCGGCGACGTACGAAAAGTACACTTTCGGCTCAGGTCCACGCAGGGGCAGCGCCGCCACCTGGTCGGCCTGGCACCACGACGCGCCAGCGCTCTCGTAGTCCGGGATGGACTTTGGCAGCTGATCGCAGTCCACAGGCTCGGCGTAGAAGATGAAGCGCATGCGCACATAATTGTTGCCGCCGCGGTCTTTCTTCGGGTGGTACTCAATCTTGATCAGGCCCGTGACGCGGATGTCGATGCCCGCCTCTTCTTTGGTCTCTCGAATCGCCGCCTCCACGGGGTTCTCGCCGCTGTCAATCGCACCGCCTGGCAGCCAAAAGCCAGAGTTGGCAAACTCCTGCACGAGCAGAAAGCTGTTGTACTTGCGGTTGTGGCACACCACCAGCGCGAACGAGTACAGCATCGACTCGCGCATGGTAAACTCACTGACCATCTCACCTCGACCGGGCGGCCCATGCGCATTATGGAGATGCACTTGGAACGGTCCGCGCGTGCCTTGGCGGCAGATCGGACACGTGAGGTCGTCGCGGTTCTTCTCGTTGATATGGTACATGGGGCAGTGGCGCCAGAGCTGGTCCTCGCTAAAGCCCGTCTTGGCGCAGATCGGGCAGGTGTAGCCGCCATGGCACTGACCTTGGTTATCCGGACACGAGCCGATAAAGCGCATGACGTTGTGGACGTCGTCCAGTGAGCTCGTGACCATCTGCGCGCCTTCGCGGAAGCACTCGTACCGGCCGCGCGGGTTTTCCACGAGCTGCGAGCTGAACACGCAGAGAAACAGCTGGCGGCTGATAGTGCGCACCATCTTGAGCACGGGCAGGACGCGGTCCGCGGAGAGCCCCGCAGCGCGGAAGAGCACGGCGTCGAAGGGCGACGGCGACGCGTTCTGCGAGGTGGACGCGCGCGCGTGGGTCTGCATGAGCTGGTGGAGGATCTCCGACTCGTGGAGCACCGCGATCTCGGTGATGAAGCCGTTGGCCGTGAACGCCTGCACGCACGCGTTGTCCAGCGAGTCCAACGGCACGTCGTGGCGCGCGACGTTGCGGATCACCAGCGCGCGCTTCATGATCCCCTTGGGTTCTGTGTGTGCGTTTCCAGTATCAATCCAGATCGTACGGTTAGCAACTGCAAATTGAGTTCCTAACCAAGTGGTGGGGCTCGTTCATATCTTATTTATCTTATTAGGGATAGCAATCTACTTTAGGACTTTACTATGTGGACCACGCTATTATTGACGAAACCCGGACGAAACGACGCGAGCCGTCAAGGATCGAGCCGAGCAGCTCAGCTTCCACGAGAGCGACGGCTTCCACCATGAGCGACGACGAGCTGGACGAGCTAGAGACCAAGGTAAGCACAAGTCTCTCTCCATCCCATTGATTTTCCCTCCTCTTAAACGCGCTTCTTTGTCGCTGCGCTAGCTCGAGGATCTTGCCCGCCAGAACGATGTCCTCGCGCAGGAAAACGAGCTGCTCGAGTCCCATCTCGCGCGCCACGGGCAGACGCTCGCGGGTAGCGACGACGAAGACAAGCCAAGCGAGCGAGACAAGAGCAAAGCCAGTGGCGGCGGCGCTGCGGCGACGCGGGCTCGGCGCGCGCGCGCTCAGTTGCTGCTCTCGATGGACCAGAAGAACGATCTGTGCAGCGCCGAGCTCGAGGCCGCTCAGAAAGAGCTCGAGGAGACCAAGCGCACGAGTGAGCGCCTAATCGACACGCTACGAGCGGTTTCAGAAGAAACCGACATTCGCATCGCCGAGCTCAAGAAGGACGCGTACGAGTTCAAACGCGACATCGTCGTGGGCGCCGAGAACTTCCGCACGGGCAAGACTATCGCCGAGAAGATGGTCCGGTACATGGAAGAGAAGCTGCGCCAAAAGGACGCCGTGGTCGAGAAGCTGCGGCTCAAGAACGCGACGCTCAAGAGCCAGGCGCAGAAGATCGACGCGCAATTGCGCCACAAAGAAGAGATGGGCGACGCGCTCCACTACATCGACTTCCACCAGCTGCAGATCGAGAACAAGCAGTACGTGGCCAAGATCGAAGAGCGCAATGAAGAGCTCCTCAGGCTCAAGCAGACCACGGGCAGCACCGTGCAGGTGCTCAATAGTCTCAAGAAGAAGCTGCAGGAGCTCATGGAGGAGAGCACGTGGCTGCTGAACGAGATCCAGAGCCGCACGGAGCTCAACGAGAAGATCGTCGAAGAGATCAGCCAGATCGAGGAGCTTAACCAGAAAGACGCTCGGAAAGTCCACAAGATGCAAACCCAGCAAGGCGCCGAGCCCAACAAGGACATGCCGCAGGTACGGGCTGGCTGTGAAGAATCTTCTTTGTTTTTGTTTGGGACGATGAAATTAATCAGAATGTTCTGTCTCTCTCGAAGATTCTCGACTACGTGGGCCAGAAGGCCAAGGCGTACGCGCTGCAAGAGGAAATAAAAAACTACGAGCGGAAAGTGGAGATCGCCGAGCGTGCTGTCAAGCTCCAGCGCACCAAGATGCGACGTCGTGACAGCCACTGAAAGTTTTCATCAAACGCTCCAGTGTTGTGTGTGTACACTGGGATATCCAAGCTCTGTACGCTATCGCGTTTTTTGTCCAACGACTCCAGCCCGTTCATTCCAGTTATTCATGTTTTGGACAGCTCTGTAAGCAGAAGATGAAACTTTCGCTTCTCTGAGGCTTTGTCACTTATCAAACCTTTTCTGTGTTGGCCGGCAGGCACAGACTGGTGAACGGACCTGAGAATCCGGAGAGATGACCCGCACATCGATCGCGTCGGATGGCGACAAACCGTATTCAATAGTCAAATTTGAGGGCGGCTATGGGATGTAAAGATCGCGATTGTCGATGCCCAAGAACTTGCGGATGCTGCCCACAACGCCTAAAGGTGGCAGCGCGCCGTTGTGTTTCCTCTACAAGCCGTTTAATGAGAAAGAAGTTTGTCATCCAACTGGCAAAACGAAAGGTTTTTTTCTCACCTGATAGTGTTGCAGTTTGAGTCGGTCATAGAGCCGCTTGTGGAGTTTGTGCCAGTGTTTCTCGCCCAGCGTCGCCTTTTGCATGCGGTCTTGAAGCCGAAAGCACGGGAAAAGCAGCATCGGGTAGCGCTTGTTCAAGACCTTGAACTCTTCGAAATCGATCTCGCCATCTTTGTTTCTGCGCAGAACCAAGCCGAGAAGCACAGCAAATACAATAAAATGGTTTCTGATGGTACCCGCATTGCTGTTGACGCACCGATCGAACTCGGCGAGCGCTGAGTTGAAGTTGCCTGGATATGCTGGTTTGCCGTCACTGACCAAATTGATGAGGCGTTTAAACTCTTTTTCGCCGATACCGCCAGTCGTGCCAGGGTCGAACGTGTCGAACGCAACTACAAGAATGGTAGCGCCAAAGCGAGTGAGTCTGAGAGACTTTGATGGTTTGAGGCGGTCATCCTACTCACATTGCAGGATCTCGTCTCGAGTGTACATGCAGTACATGACGGTGGCATGCACAAATTCCTCGTAGTCGATCTACTCATTCCAGGCGGTAAGATCGGACGTTTGGCAACCGTGAGATGGTGGTGGTTGTGTAGCGCTCACCGTTCCGTTGCTATCGGCATCAATCATCC
Source organism: Pythium dissimile (assembly GCA_023336445.1). Lineage (NCBI taxonomy): Eukaryota > Oomycota > Peronosporomycetes > Pythiales > Pythiaceae > Pythium > Pythium dissimile. The sequence goes on along the minus strand of JAADWZ010000180.1, from coordinate 7,368 downwards.
GAAATAAACCTTCCGAAAATGGCGTTTTCCGCTCGTCGATAAACTCGAAGAACTCGTCGTAATCGATGAAGCCACTCTGACTACACAATGCCACAGTAAATCTCGTCGTCACTCATCAAACATGGTAGGCATCGAACAAACTCACTCAAGATCGATCTGCTTGAAACAAAGCTTGAACTTCTTGAGCTCATTTTGGCCCACTGCGTGTCACACTCTAGCGTCAACCTACCTTGCTCAGTAGGAAACACTACATGCAACTTCTCACATTGGTACTTCACGACGACTTTGATGGTCGGCTGACGAAGAAGGTCGATGTCTCCAGGGCGCTTTCTTCGTTTGGGCTGATCCGGTGAATCTGGCTGGTATGTGGAGTGCTCTCGGCCCGACTTCGGTGTGAGAGGTGGCATCGTGTGCTGCGAGGTGAGCTTCCATGTGCTGGTACGCCGCACGATTCCACGCGAGCTTCGCTTCGCCACTTTCGGTTTCTCCTCTTGCTTGGCTTTGAGTGCGGCAGCTTCTTCGTCTGCGGTCAAGTCGCGAAGTCTGCTCGACTTGCGACGGAGCTTAGGGAGCTTGTGCGCGGCAGGGTCGTCTCCGGGGCCATCCACATCCAGGAGGCTCGCGCTAGTACTCTTGCGTAGTAATCGTCGCTCGGTCTTCTGTTTCTCGCCTGGTGCAGCCTCAGGTGGTGAGGATTTCTTCTCAAATGTGCTTGATTCACCATCTTCCTTGTCATGAGTCGAGTATTTGGCACTCTTCTGCCTCGCAGAGCGCGCCGACTTCCCTCCGTCTTCGCCACCCATTCGACGCCTGTACTCACCGAATATATCCCTGCCGAGGGACAAGCTAACCTTTTTTGCTGGAATGAGTCTTGTGTGTCGAGAACCGTGACCTCACGAAAAAAAAAACCACGAAACTATACCGCAAATGCGACGCGACGCCTAAAAATATAAACTTCGCATTCACTGGAGCTCGTCTTCGGCTTCTCATATGTACCAGCATAGGTACTTCTTGAATCCTGAGTGCATCGGACTAAATCGGACACCTTCCCACACCACGAACGATCGTAACGTTGATCAGTGTTTGAAACTCCGTTCGTGCACTTGATATGTCACTCAACATGCAGCAGTATATGAATTTTTCGTTGTATGTGCAACTGAATCAAGATCACCAAACAACCAGCTCACAACCTAATTGGTGAAGGCGCCGTCATGTTGAAGGCGGAATGCGTGTGACTGATCCGATGTTCTCGAGTGCACCAATGGTCCGGCTGGCAACGTCTCTGGTTTTGCTTTTCGAGCTGAAGACGTGTCGTCAGAGTGTGCCTTTGGACTCACCTTGCTCTTGGTCTTCTTCGGTTCAGACTTTTGCTTTTTTGCCTTCTTCGCCTTTTTCAAGTCGGACCTTGTGCTGTCGGAGCTGACTTGGCGTTTGATATGTCGTTCAGCTGAAGGGACGTTATCAGCATGAAGACTATCGCCACTTGGTGGTGAGTGCGTCTGGCGCCGCTTTCTCTTTCGTTGCGTTTCACCTGCTTGGAGGCACACTGTATTTGAGATGCGCTCCGATGCGATAGGCAGTATTGGCATTCTCGCATATGAATCTGAGTCCGTACAAACTCGCGGGTCAGTCAAATCATCCGAGGCGACCACATAAAAACATATAGGACAAACCATTCGACATCTCATAGCCGCTGACGTCAAAGTTCACACATCGCGGACAATTCGAATTCCAGCAGTCGCCAATCTTCTCCTACAGCCCAAACATTAGAGTCGACAATTCCAGAACAGAAAAAAAATGGCGTGCCACCGTACCTCTTTCTCTACACCGCAAATCTCGCACTGTGGGACAACAACCAAGTCGACGATAGATGGGTCCTCCTTGTCGCGGAGTTCACTACTACGAAGCTGCGCGTCAAGTTCAGCTCTGAACCCGAGTAGATTCGGACGTTTCTTGAATTTCTCACGGCGACGCATGATGAACTTCTTGACCTGATCTTGGAATTGGGTGTACCTAGTCGCCGTTGTGCCCATGAGAATGACACCATCTGGGAGGCCCAATTTGTCTTTCGCGACTTTCGCGTTGTTCCGGCTGCGATGTCCTCTCCCACCCTTTGCTGAATCTTCGTCAAGAAGTTCAAGATCCTTCTTCTTAAAGACTTTGAGAACTTTGGACGTGCCAATCTCAACGGTGCAAGTCTCCCTATCGGCCCGTTTCACGATCCCAACACCTTTACGATGCGGGAGCCACACCTTCTTTTCGATCCACGAGATTCCGTAATTGCTCCGACTCGCCAGCCGACGGGAGCGCTTCCCACCACTCTCTTCACCCTGCGAGTCTTCCGTCTGCTCAGCTGTCATGTTGTCCTCTCCCCCACTTCGAGAACCGTCGTCGCCCTCATCATCTTCGTCATCTCCGTCATCGTCGTGGGCGGAATTGCCTTGTTCTCGCTTTTTCGCCACGCTTCTGGCGTAGAGGAGCTTGATAGTGTCCATATCTTCGAGAAGAGTCAGCTCATACGCTCGCTTCGCCGTGTTTTCGTTCGAGTTATCGAGACGAAGTTGGACCCAACCATTTCCGGATCGCAAGACGCGGCCGAATCGCCCCTTAAACTTGCCGACGTTGACACGGCACCTACGGTCGATCCACATGTCGGGATCCAGATCCGACAACAACTTCCCTTTCGGAAATTCTGAATCCGATTCCTGAGAAAGATACACAATCAGTAATGTGAGCATCACTCTATCCAAGAAATTTTGAAATGGCAGAGTTCGAACCTGATCGTCGAGAGTATCGCCATTCTCTTCCTCAATGCGCGGTGCGTCAGGGGCTGCAACGAGATGTTTTTGCTTGATTGTGATAATGTCTTCGGTGTCAAGCTGAACTTTGACACCGTCGAGCTCAGTCTGGAAAAGTCAAACAATAAAACGTGATTAGGTTACTTTTCCCAACGAATCGACACATTGACGTACCGCGATAACGACACCGAGCTTTCCTTGATATTTCTTCAGATCCCTCTCTCGTCGGGAAAGGGAGCCCAATTGGATGCGCACCCGTGTATCGACTTCCAATTCCTCCACGTCGTCTTCATCTTCGTCATCTTGTTCTTTGTGTTCACCTTCGGAGTCATCGACACCATCCGTATCGTCGCCTGCGTCGTCACTGTGTCGAACACGACGCGACGATTCAGCAGCATTCGCCCGGGGAGGCGCAGTTCCGTTGTTGCTTGACATCGAATTCGCCCTTGTTCTCGTCATTGGTGCTTCCTGGATGTCCTCCTCTTCCTCATCCTCCACTTGGTCAACGTGGTCTTCATCCTCCGACGTCACCAACAGTAGTGCTGACGGGCGGTACTTGTACACAACATCTCCGTCGCGAATGCGCACTTTGAACCACGTGTTTGGGTGCTGCGGAACGTCCTCGATCATGCCAATCTTGCCCACCGTGTGCGGCACGCGCTGTTCGACGTCCGAGGTTCTCACGATGCGCACCATGGCGCCATGCTCAAAAGCCTGCATGTCTGTGGACGCACTTCGCGCACTCGCGGACCGCCCGTACTCCCTTCCAGTGTCGTCATCAACCTCCTCCTCCTCTTCAATCTCCTCCTCCTCCTCTTCTTCCTCCTCTTCCTCCTCTTCCTCCTCGTCGTCGTCCTCGCTGCCGGTGCGCTTCACCGTCCCGCGCGCCGCCTTCTTCATTGACGACCGCGTGCGCTGCGTAGACTGGCGCCGTGGCCGCGTGCCGTCACCCGGGGAGAGCGCCGCCGCGTCGTCGCTCATCGATGGTTTGTCGTGGAGGCTGCGTTTTCCTGTGTGTGTGTGAGAGATGAAGGGGAGGTAGCGGAACGGCAAAGGGAAACCGGAGTGATGGTTCATCGGTGGATGCCCTCTATACAAGAGCAAGAAGTGCTCTTGTATAGAAGGGTACGCTTTGGAAGTGGACCACGTGATAGAAACAGTTGATGTTCAGATGATGTGGCGCCCTCATGTCACTGGAATCGTGGGACCAGCGCTGCGCTGGCATCGCATCCACATTCGAAGACGACAATGACGCCGTTCGCGCGGTATCTCGTGGAGCAGCGCTGGAAGATTTTGTTTACAGCACAGGGCATCTTCATGGCCTCGCTGTACTACGCGCGTTTTGCCGCCAACCCGGCTGGACCGCTCAAAACGCTCAAGCCCAACGTCGACCTCAAGGTCAACGACCAAGACGCCGCACCAGTGCGACGACCCTGATCAAACAGAGAGTCGACTTTTTGATGAGGGTCTCTATTCAATAAAGGCATTCGATATGCGGCGGCTCATTGATCGACGCTTTTGTTTATCTGTTCCTGCGCGGTTTCGATGGCTTGTGGTGGAACTTCATTGTGTTGCTCGCGGTTGTCGAGGGCGGCAAGCTCAGTCTTACAGTCAGCACATCTGGTCGACGCCGGCTCGCAATCCTGCACTCCTGCAGGCGCTTCATCGATCTGAGCGCACTGCATGTCTTGCGCGCTCCCCTCGTCTTGGACACGATATGGCTGTTCGCCGTCAATTCGGGAATCTGGCCCTGGTAGGTCTGGAGGCGTCGCGTCCTGCGGGTTTGCGACGGTCGACGAAGCCTGGACCTTCTCTTCGATGCACGTGCCTTTGGCATTGCTCACAGCTGCCTCGTCATAAAGCGCGATACGCTGCTTCTTGAACTCGAGAAAGCGTTTGCGTGCAATCCGAGTCCGCACGGCTGCTTGAATGCGTTTGACGGAGATGACCACGAGCAGGCGCGACATGGCCGTTGCCGCGCTGCCGCGGCGAGGCTTGACGACCTTAGCGAACAGTTGGGATCTCGCGAAAAAGCTTTCAACAGTGCGGGCAGGGATGATTTCATCTCCACGTTCTTCGGCGATACGGCTCATAAGCGACTGCGTCGCTGAGAGGATGAACGAATTAAAACTTATCTTGCCACTTGTGTCCAACAACAGATCAAGCTGCTTCGCCCAACGCGCCAAATCCCGTCGATGGATTGGTTTGGGTAAGCCAAGCGGAGGTGGAATGTCGCGCAAAAACTTGAGAAAGTCATGGTCGGACATAAATCCCGAAGCGTACGGATCGTACTTCTCCCAAAGCGTACACACTTGCCGTAAATCGGCCTTCGTCACTGTCGACATACTCTTTTCTGTCGTTTCTTCGAAACCTTCGAGAATCACAGCGACAAATAGGTTAAGCATCACGTACGAAGCCCCGAGCTGGTACGTGAGGAAGTAGATGTACGTGACCGCGATTCCCGGAGAGCAGCCAATGGTCAAGTTCGGATTGCCCGTGTAGTTGCGAGCCGCGTCGAGTTGTGAATACGTGAATTCGGGTACACAAGATTTTCCATATGGAAAGCTTGGTTCTCCGTCAATCGGTTGCACCATCAAATCGTACATCACATCGTTCCATGCCTCGCCTGTCGCAAATCGAAACAGCGTCACAATCGCAACCACAACGCTCTGGAAGTTGGCATGCTCGTCCAAATTGTCGCCGAGCATGACGCCCGCATAGAGTTGAACACCGATAATAGCGTAGACGAACATGATGAGGAACATGAGCGTGGAGACATTGACCAGCGCGGGCATGTTGTCGAGGATCGTGTTCACAATATCTTGCATACTCTTCGCGCGCTTGATCATTCGAACCGCCAGCCCCATTCGAAAGGCCCGAAGCGTGTTAGCCACCGGGGATATCTTGCCATTTGTGAAGAACGGCATCAACGTGGACACAGTGCTTCCACAGACGACTGCGAAGTCGAAAAGGTTCCAGCGATCGTAAAAGTATTCATGGCCCAACGACATCAACTTGATTGCAGCTTCAACCAAGAAGACAAACCAGAAGAAGATGTTGCCGACGGTCAGCACCTCCGAGATAGCTGATGACTCCTGAAAGTGAGTAATTGCCAGCATAATTGTGTTGCCGAGCACGCTGACAGCAATCAAAGCCTCGAACACCCGATGCTGCTGTATTCGGTAGCAATACTTGCGGAGCTTGTTTGACGGCTCCTTCGGTTTGGCGATCAATCGCGTGCTGCCAACAACATATATATCTGTCAGTGAAAAGTAATCAGAATTGAAGTCCAAATCAAGTACACGTACGCTCGCAGCACTTCTTGAATCTGCAGCCATTCTCGTTGTGTTTCGTTTTCTGCATCCGCGTAGCTTAGGGAGTCGCGCATTCTGTTGAAGTTGTCGATGACAGCACCAACGAAAAGGTTCATGGTGAAGAAACTGCCGATGATGATGAAAACTGCACAAACACGTCCGCTCGATGAGAACGAGTTGGTCCAAGCGAGTCATACAACCAGCCTCACCTATAAAGAAGGCGATATACAGTCGGTTGTAGTTTTGGACGGGATGGTAACCAACTTCCGTTGCATCCACACCCTCGAACATGATCTCAACCCAACCTTCGGTCGTGCTCATCTCGAAGAGCGTCATTGCTGCCTTGAGGAGATTGTCGTAGTGGCGATGGCGCTGAGTCCATTTGCCTCCATTGCGTACACAATCTTGCATTGAGAAAAGCTTCCGGAACGACAAGTTGGTGAAGCCAAACTCTTGCTCAAGCGCATTCATCTTTTCACCCGAGAACGAACTCATATCGCAGTAGAACAGCCGACCCTTGAACAAGTTGACTCCAACGATGCCGAAGATGAGGAAGATGAGAGTGCAGACCAAAAAAACATTCATGATGCACGGAATACTGGAGAGCAACGCGTTCACGACTCGCCGCATTCCTGGCACTCGACTTATCATGCGAAGTGGACGCTACGAAAGCAAGCGACGGATGTCGTTAGTCTGCCAGTACCTTTCCCACTTTAGTCAAATTATGGGCATTTACCATGGCTCGAAGTGTGCGCAGCGAACGAAGAGATCGAAGAGTTTTGTTGGATGAGAACAGCGTGGTGGAAGTGCACACCAATATGCAGAAGTCCAGCAGATTCCACGGGTCGCGAAGATACGAAGTTTTCCCATTGAAGAGGAAGCCCGCGTCGACCACCTTCAATACCATTTCGATGAGAAACACAAAGGTGAAAACTTTGTCGAGTGTTGCGAGCGTCGTTGATAGCTGAGAGGTCGGATCGTTCAATGGGTTGTCGATGCTCAGTTGAGCGCTGCTGAGGAAGATGAAAATCAGCATCAAGCTTTCAAAAAGCTTGTGATGGATCACTTTTCCGCACAAGCGACGAACAAAATGCGACTTGGAAAATACGAGAAGCGAGCGATCACGATCTGTCACCACCACCATATTCATCGGCAAGGACTTGAATCTGACAGCTGGGTTCGACTGCCGGCCTTGAAGTTTCGCCAAGCGAACCGAGCGCGGGTTTCCTGAGGTTCGTCGCGTCGAATTTTCGTTC
>JAADWZ010000018.1:0-126006 GCA_023336445.1 Pythium dissimile | reverse complement strand
CCCCCCCCCCCCCCCCCCCCCCCCCCCCCCCCCCCCCCCCCCCCCCCCCCCCCCCCCCCCCCCCCCCCCCCCCCCCCCCCCCATTGGAGAATGCGAAAGAAGGGTGCCATGGTGGCACCCGGTACCGTACGGTACACCGAAGAACCAGAAAATGAAGTGCATGGCCACGCAGACTTGAAGTTGGGATCATCACCTTCAGAATTCACTATTGGCACAATGTCTTGGCCATTCTACTGACATCAGTCACAATTGGAAGTATCCATGTACCCGTCAATGGGTACAATGGCGCACAAAAACATACTCGAAAACGGAACTGAATGGGACTCGGAAGAACGGTGCTCAATTCATTTCGTTGCACTGCAGAAGGATGACTGTTCGCCGCTTCGGCGTCGCACACATCTCGAAAAGCAGTGCAAGGATCCGACTGTCGAACTGCGCGATCGCTGCACAAGCAGGATGAACGGGTTTGCTCGCTCGACTGTTCATCGAGTCAACGACACTGATGACCGCGCTTTTCGCTCTCACACCCAGCGGATCTCGGGAGATTGAGCCTGGAATCCACGAATTGTCATATCTGGCATACAAACTGTGGTGCTTCACGAAGCTTGTTTCGTTTGCGCTGACCGATAGATAGCGCAACACTTGATTCGTCTCCAGCGCTTTCACAAACACCAGGTATTGGTCGCCGGTGAAGCTAACGCTTCTCTGATCCCACCCGAGCCGCAGTTCCTCCAGCGTCTGAGCCATCTTTGTCGCGGGTTCGCTAGCGCACTAGCGACAAGATCGAGACTCGACGCATCGGACACCATGAGCTCGTCCATGACAAGCGACTTGGCCGTGCATTTGCCGCTTTCATATGCGTCTACGAGGTATTGGGCACTTCGGAATCGAGGGGAGAATATTTCGATACACGTCAAATTCACACATGTTGGCCAGATCATGTCGAGGAATTGTTCTGGTTCTGGCAGATCACAGACCAACTTGAGCGACTCGAGCGGCTGTCCGATCAGTGAGATGAGAATGGCAAGATTTCGCATGCGTTGCGCGTGCACAGCGTTGTTTTCGACTTCGTCAAGCAGTCGGACTCTCAGAAACCGAATGCTGTGGGAGTCCAGGCGCCACCAGTTGTGCTCGAGCGGATCCAGAACTTCACGCGAGAGAATCTGGTCGCGCGGAACAGTTGCGTTCCCGAATGCTAGAACGATCACCTCCGTCCCACCCAACACACGGAACACATAGAAACTGTGCTCTCTGGTTGTCTGCACGTCGAACATCGAGTTCAACCCATGGCGTGCACTCAGCGTAGAGTCGCTCGCCACAGTAATTCGCGTCGGCGGGATTTCGTATGTATCTGGCGTCGAGTTCTCTGCTTCACAGTACAACAGTAGCCTTTCAATAGGGCTGTGCGCCTCAAACAACTTCCGCATCCAGACAACATCGCCGTCCGTGAGCTCAAAATCGCCCAAATCCACACACTTGACGTCATGCGAGCCTTCGGTAGAGAAGAGAGCGTAGAGCAGCATCGCCCAGTGCTGTCGTCGAACCATAACCTGCCGGATTTGCAGCAAATCGTCGACAATCACCTCTTCCCACCGCTGGAGTACAGAAGACCTGAGCAGAGCTGCGTGAACGGGTTCGTACCAAACTGAGCCTCAATCCGAATCGACCTCGCGCCGCGTCGGTCTCTGACTTCGATGATGACTGGAAGCCCAACTGGCGCGCAGATCTCGGTCATCAAGTCGGCAACCAAGCGTCGATCCAACTGACGTGCGTGGTGCGAGTAGCCGAGAAGGAGATTGCGAACTGAGATCGCCTTACTTCTGACGTGGCCGATGACTCTTCGCAAAAATGGTGGAGAGAGCGTCTCGTCGAGCGCGAGGATATTGACGTCCTCGACGCGAAACGGAAACTTGCGCAGCGCCGCGCGCCGGGCTTCCTCTTTCTTCTCACTGGCTGACTTGGATGTTGCATGCAGCATCCGCGCATGGCCCGCGATGCAATCCACGAGCGCCGTGGCTGAGGCGTCGGGACTCACTCAGAGACTCACGCGGACAGTGACAGTGAAGCGTTTCTAGATTGTCTTGCGCTCGTCGTCGTCCGAGAATACGCGATCAAGCACTCGCTTGTGCGCATGTCGGAAGCCTCGCGTTCGATTAGACAGCGGCGTCGGCTTCAGCAGAATGGACAGCAGCTTCTCAGCCCAGGCCGAGCCATCATCGGCATCCAGGTGCTCGTCGTCCACTCGGACCTCGACCGTCAGCGGCGGCTCAAAATCCTCATCCGCCGAGAAGTCACGCCAGTCCACCTGGGTGTTCGTGACCGGATGGCTGTGGGCCTTGGGCATGAGCAGGAACGCGCGCGGGTTGACAAGCGACTGCAACGTCACCAGCTCGAGCGCGTCGCGCTAGCGGATCCAGAGCGCCTCGGCCTGTAGACTCTGAACCGGCTGGTGCACGCGGATGTGAGAGTAGCTGGCTTGCTGGCTCGTGGGCCTCGGCGTCCCATGGACCGATGGCGTGATCGCGACACCAGCGCCTCCCACCACTCGTGAAGGAAATCCCACGATTCGGTCCCCCTGCCGGGGTTGATTCAAGAGCCACGCCAGCGAAAAATGGCAGCATCTAAGAGTCTTGATGGAATTCGTGTGATTTCACAATTTCCACCAATCTGGATGATCCAACTCTCCTGTTTCCGCCAATCACGATAGCACCGTTGGAGTTGGGAATCAACGTGGTTCCCTTGCCTTCCCGCGCTTGAACCAGCCCGACAACAATGGTGAAGTGACCAAGGCGAAGTATGTCGCGTGGGGCTTATAAGCAGACTTCCGTGACAATGGCGAGACCGGATGGAACTACTGCGACTGGTCACGTTGATCGGCCTGCGGTTGAGAGGTCACAAAACCAGGTTACTTTTGGCGTACGCGGTCTCTTCCCCCCAAGAGTCACCCGCCGTCCGTAAGGAAAGTCGAACGAGTGAGCGAGCGGCCAGACAGGGAACTCAGCGTCATGCAGCGCGGCGGCGATGCCGAGGTGCGTTAATGGTGATTTGTTGTTTTGTGGTGGCTGACGTATGCTAGCTCACTCTGTCTACACACGAAGGTTCTGGACACTACGCGGCGGCTCGCGCCGTCCACGAGCCCGTCGAAGGAAGCCATGAAAGTACCCGTGGGGGTCGTCAACTTTGAATCGGCTGGCGCGCTAATGGTCCACAGCAGCGACTCTCCGCTCAAGACGTCGCCCGCGAAAGCAGCGGCGTTCCCCGCGATACTCAAAGACAACGTGGCGGTCCACTCGCCGGCGGAGTACTTGCAGCTGCCCGCGGGCTTTTCAGTCGGCGGCGGCCACGTGCTCGGCCACGTTGATCCAGCGCTTAAAGAAGACGGCGAGATCGAGCCCAAGGTGTTTGTTCCATACAAACGCGTCGCGGATTTGCCGCCTCGCGAAGTGGAAGTCGAGCGGAAGAAGCGCCTGTACGAGGTCGTCAACGTCGGTGAGCTCCTGCGCGATCGCTTGGACGCGTTCCACAGCTCACCGATGTACCAGCGCGTGGCTCAAGACACCAGTCAGTCGGCTATGGCGATACTGGAGGCGCTCAACCTCCACATGTTTGACGACGAGAGCTTCGAGGTCCACAGCCCAGACAGCTGGATCCGCCTTGGACGCCGCGCCGACAACTCGGTCGAAATCCCATGCATGGCGCTGTATACTGTGCGAGGCCTCTCCAGCTTCTGGTGCGAAGCCCATGTGATTGGCTACAGCGCTGCTTCGCAGCACTTCTCTGTGCGCTTTCAACGGAACAAGAAACCCGAAGTCGTCGATGACGCTCGACGCCTTGATATCTGCTTCAAGATGGAAGACCCACATAACTTTGCTGATCGCTACATGGTGGCGCACTTGCGCCGCCTTCAAGCACAGAATTCGTTGCGAAAGAACTTTTACGTGGACTGCATGCCAGTCGAAGAGCTCCACAAGCTCGGAAATGAGAGTCTGAACAAGATCATCAAGCTGGCAACGGGCATTTTCCACGGCAAAAGCCATCGCATTCCAGATACATCTCGAGTTCTCCACGAAATTCAGCTGGACTACCTCCGCACAATGTGTAAAATCGTGCTCGAGTACCATCACAAAATGGGCCGGAACCCTGAAGTCTTCAGCAGTTTCCTGTCCCACGAAGAGCAGCGACCGCCAGGTCCGTGCCCGAGAGTGGTGTGTCTGAGCGCGGATGCCCGTCCTACCCCTGTTGACTACGCCGACCAGTTCATTGGGTTCTCGTTCCAGACATTTTTGACATCACCCGAGGCGCTCACGTCGCTGATCAGGGTGAATGAGGAGTGCTACCGGGTATTGCAGCTGGAGCTTTTCGCGGTGAAACCCGGGAGAAGCATGAAGCTAGAGGAATTTCAGCAACGCCAGCAAACTCTCGAACGAACAGTGCTGAAGGCCATCACCGAGGAGTGGCCCCACAAAGTTGCGACGATAGTTCGATCTTCGCTGGCAAATGTTGGGAAGGGGTGGTACTACCTGCAGGAGACGCGTCAAGACACGTACGAGTTCAGCAAGCTCAGGTCGCTTCTTCGGCGACTCAACTTCGCGATGAAAGACACGCTCCGGTACCTCACTGACCACTCCCTACACCAGTTTCGGGACTACATAAAGCGCTCAGCAACCGGCACGGTCCACATCATCGACGCAAAGACAGCCTTCGTCGCGCCTCCTGATCTGGATAGAGCTCTTCTGGGGGAGATCAAGTGGCAGTACCTGTGTCTTCAGCGCCAGCTGACCTCGCCGATATCCCTATTCACAGTCAACCTGAGTGTGTCAACGGAGCTACACGTGATCAATAACGAGGAAATCGAGGCTGGAGCTGCTCGGGTCGCGACGTGGAAACCGAAAGACCCGGATGATCCGAGTGAGACCTGCCCTTTCAACCCAGTCGAGCCAAAACTCGGGCGCGTGTTCACCTTCAGTACGAACATTGCCTCGTTCAAGGCGACTGTGGGTGACATATTTATGAAAATGTTGGACAACTTGAAGAACATCAAGCAGGTCGAGCAGGTGCTGATGAACAAGTTGTTCTGGAGCAGTCATCCCTGCATCCCTTCCGTCAGTGCCAGTGAAGAGTGGGTTGTGGAAGTGAAAGAAGAACTCGAAGGGTACATGGAGAAGGCCGAGATCCCTCTTCGCGATTATCTTGGCCAGTACAAGCAGTTCATCGTGTTCATGAATCTGAGTGAGGATGAGTACCTCTCAGAATTTCAACAGCAGAAGCCTCCCAATTTGGCATTGATCCAAGAGACGATCAAGAAGCATTTCCAGGAGGCGGTGGCCGTTGAAGATATGCTACCAGCATCCAGCGTGGAGATTGGAATGTACTCTGTGAATTGCACAAGCATCCGCACGCTCATTGCTGACAAGCACCGTCGCCTTGCGAAGAAACTCCTCGACTGGCAACTGAAGAACTGCACGTCGTTGGCAAAGGAACTGCTTGAGAAGTTCGAAAGTATCAAACGACAGCTGCAAAAAGTGCCGCAGAACATTGAAGAGTTGACAGAGATGAGCGCGTACCTTGAAGGTGTTCCGCAGCAGATGGCCCCGTTGCTCACTCAGAGCCAGCTGCTCATCAAGTTCAGAATCGTGCTCGACAACTTCCAGTATCACTATGACCGGGAGGATTTCATGGCAATTTGGCGCGTTCGCCTTTGTCCGAACCAGATCAACGACCAAGTCAAACGCATGACGCATATCTTGCTGGCGCAGAAAGCGCAGTTCTCGAACGAGATGAAAGACCAGCAAATTGAATTCAACGAGTCGTTGCGTGTGCTGCACAACGAAGTCGACGGCTTTCGGCAGTATACTGACCTCGCTCGCCTTGACCAGGTGTACAAATACGTTCTCAACATTGAGCAAAAAATCGCGAAAGCGGACGAAGATGCGCGGCTTTTTAACTCGCGCGAGGCGCTGTTTGGTCACGAAATCACCGACTATGACGAGATTCAAAAGATTCGGCGTGACTTCGAGCCGTATTCCATGCTGTGGAAGACTGCGAATGGGTGGCTCAAGGAGCACAAGAAGTGGATGGATGGAGCCTTCCTCGACATCAACGGTGAAGAGATAGAAACCTTTGTCGAAACCAATTGGGGCATTATCCAGAAAGCACTGAAACAGTTTGAGAAGACCGGTGTGAAGGGATGCACCGACATTGCGACCATGATCAAGGACGAAATTGCTGCTTTTCGACCACACGTACCGCTGGTCCTATCCCTTCGCAACCCGGGAATGCAAGATCGCCATTGGACGCAAATGAACCAAGAAATTCAGATGACCTTTCGACCTGACCGCGGGATGAAGTTGAGCTACGTGCTGGAGCTCGGCCTGGAGAAGCATCTTGAAAGGATCTCGCGCATTTGTGAAACCGCTGGCAAGGAATACCAGATCGAAAAGACTCTCAATGCGATGGAAGAAGCGTGGCAGAGCGTTAACCTCACCATCGTCGACTACCGCGAGACTGAGACGTTTATCCTTAAAAGCGTCGACGAAGTCCAGGCGATGCTTGATGAGCAGATCACGACCGCGCAGGCAATGCAGTTCTCAGCGTTTAAGAAGCCATTCGAGGAGCGTATCAACAGGTGGGAGCGAACGCTCATCACGGTTTCTGAGGTGATTGACGAGTGGATCCAAGTCCAACGCAGTTGGCTGTACCTGCAACCGATCTTCGACTCGCCTGACATCAATAAGCAACTTCCCACAGAAGGAAAACGCTTCACGACCGTCGACAAGAACTGGCGGCAGACGTTGGCCGCGGCGAAGCAAAAGCCATTGGCGATCACATTCTGCAACAACGAGAAGCTTTTGGACCGATTCCAAGAAAGCAATCGGTTCCTGGAGCAAGTCCAAAAGGGACTGAGTGACTTTTTGGAGACAAAGCGGTCAGCGTTCAGCCGATTCTACTTCCTCTCGAACGAAGAACTGCTGTCCATCTTGTCGGAAAGCAAAGACGTCAAGTTGGTGCAGCCTCACCTGAAAAAGTGCTTTGAAGGCGTCGTGTCGGTGGAATTTCACGAGGACCTAACCATCACCGCGATGATCTCAGCGGAGGGCGAAAAAGTGGCGATGACGAAACCCGTCAATCCAGTGGGCAAGAACGTCGAGCATTGGATGACGGAAGTGGAAGACATGATGCGGATGTCCATCCGCGACGTCATGTTCCAGTCGATCCAAGACTACACCAAGATCTCCCGAACGAAATGGATCCAGAAATGGCCGGGGATGTGCGTTTTGAACGGTAGCCAGTTTCATTGGACCCGCGAGATGGAGGAACAAATGGCTATGTCGGGAAGCGATGGTGTCAAGACAATGATGGAACGTCAGTTGTCGCAGCTGGCAGATATGGTTCAAATGGTTCGTGGGCCCCTCGACAAGTTAGCCCGCGTCAGCGTCGGCGCTCTCACTGTGATTGACGTCCACGCTCGAGATGTCACGGCCCGTCTCGTGCAAAACAAAGTGAACTCCAAGGAAGATTTCATGTGGTCCAGCCAACTGAGGTATTATTGGGAAGATGATTTACTCGCGGACATGGTCAGTGCGCGTCGCCCATACGGATACGAATACCTCGGCAATTCGTTCCGTCTCGTCATCACGCCGCTCACGGACAAGTGCTACATGACCCTGATGGCCGCTCTGCAGATGATCCTTGGCGGTGCGCCTGCTGGTCCAGCCGGCACGGGAAAGACTGAAACCACGAAGGATCTGGCGAAAGCTTTGGCCAAGCAGTGCGTCGTGTTCAACTGCTCCGACGGTCTCGACTACATCGCCATGGGCAAGTTCTTCAAAGGTCTCGCCGCGTGTGGCGCGTGGGCTTGCTTCGATGAGTTCAACCGCATCAACATCGAAGTATTGTCGGTGATCGGCCAGCAAGTTACTACCATCCAGCTCGCGATCCGCGCGGGAGAGAAGCGAATCATCTTTGAAGGATCCGACATCGCGGTGAATCCGCAGTTTGGTGTGTTTATCACCATGAACCCAGGCTACGCTGGTCGCTCGGATCTGCCCGATTCTCTTGCAGCGCTCTTTCGTCCGGTCGCTATGATGGTGCCTGACTACGCCATGATTGGCGAAATCATGTTCTTCGCGTACGGCTACGAGAAGGCCAAAGAGTGTGGTGCGAAGATGGTCACAACTTTCAAACTCTGTTCCGAGCAGCTATCGTCGCAGTCGCACTATGACTATGGGATGCGCGCCGTCAAAACGGTCATCACTGCGGCCGGCAACTACAAGAGATCTGATCCCGATATGGACGAGGAAGTTCTCCTGCTGCGCGCTCTGCAAGATGTCAACCTGCCCAAGTTTTTGGCGCACGATATCCCACTCTTCAGCGGGATCATCAACGACCTGTTCCCTGGTAAAGCGCGCCCGCAGTTAAATCTTGGAGCCTTGATTAGAGTAATTAAGCTCACGGTGGAGAAGCAAAAACTGCAAGCGCACCCGTTTTTCATGTTGAAGGTGCAGCAGCTGTACGAGACTCTGTGCGTGCGCCACGGCCTTATGGTCGTCGGTGCGACTGGCGGAGGCAAGTCTTCGAACCTCAATGCACTCGCTGAAGCGTTGACCGAGCTGAAACTACTAGGCGAAATTGGCCAAGCGTATGAGCGCGTGCTTCGATATCAGCTCAACCCCAAGTCGATCACCATGGGTCAGCTGTACGGCGAGTTCGACGCCAACACGCACGAGTGGCAGGACGGCATTCTGTCCACACTGTACCGGGAAGCAGCGAACGATACGAGCCCGGCACGCAAGTGGGTCATCTTCGATGGTCCGGTGGACGCGATCTGGATCGAGAACATGAACACGGTGCTGGATGACAACAAGAAGCTGTGTCTCGCAAGTGGAGAGATCATTCAGATGTCGAATGAGATGACTATGATGTTTGAGGTGGAAGATCTCTCGGTCGCGTCGCCCGCGACTGTGAGCCGTACCGGAATGGTGTACATGGAACCATCGTCGCTTGGGTTCGATCCGCTGATCCACAGTTGGATTGAATGTCTCGTGCACGACATCGGCGGACCGCAAATAGTCGGCCCCCAAAACGTAATGGACCTGTCCGCAGCGCTCCACCACCTCTTCGACATTTATCTGCGACCGTCGCTGCAGTTTGTGTCGTCGTACGTGAAGGAATGGCTGCCGCAGATCCCGTCCAACTTGGCACAGAGTCTGATGCGCCTCATGGATTGCTTTTTTGCGCCGCTGAAGAAAGACGAAAAAAAAGACGTGAAGCTCGAGCACATGGCGTTCTTCCTTCGAAACGTTGAGAGCATTTTCGTCTTCTCGTTGATTTGGTCGGTCGGAGCAACGGGAAATGACGCTGGTCGCGCTCGTTTCGACGCGTACATTCGTCAGGAGATGGAGGGAAACAACGCGACAAAGGCCTACCCTCCCAGCGGCATGGTGTACGACTACTCATTCGATCTGTCGAAAGAGACTTGGATGCCGTGGCTTGATACCATCCCCAAGTTTACAATCGACGCGAGCGCATCCTTCTCCGAACTTGTAGTCCCCACCAGTGATTCCGTGCGATCGACATTCCTCATGAATCTCGCGCTGACGCAGGGCGTTCACATGCTCATTGTCGGGCCGACAGGAACCGGCAAAACCGTCAACGTGAACCAGTTTCTGGAGAAATCAGACCCAGACAAGTTCATCCCGTTGAAAATGTCGTTCTCGGCGCAAACAAGCGCGAACCAGACGCAGGATTTCATCGACTCGAAGATGGAGAAGCGACGCAAGGGCGTGTATGGCCCCACGGCTGGCAAGCGCTTCATCATTTACGTCGACGACTTGAACATGCCAAAGCAAGAGGAGTATTTCGCTCAGCCACCGATCGAGATTCTCCGGCAGTGGTTTGACCAGGGGGGTTGGTATGACCGCAAGTTGCTCCAGTTCCGCACGATCATCGACGTGGTCTTCGTATGCTCCATGGGACCCCCTGGCGGCGGACGCAACCCGATTACGCAACGCTTTGTTCGGCATTTCAACATTGTCGGCTACACGGAAATGGCGGATGACAGCAAAGCGATCGTGTTCGAGACGATTGTGTCCAACTTTTTCCAGAAGTTCGGCGATGAAATCAAGCCACCGGAGATCGCCACGAAGCTCGTCAAAGCGTCGATTCACATCTACAACACGGTGATCGCCGAGCTTTTGCCGACTCCTGCCAAGTCGCACTACACGTTCAATCTGCGAGATCTCGCCAAGGTTTTCCAAGGTGTGCTGATGGGCGACTCGAAGAGAGTGGTTAAGCTCGAACAGATGTTGCGCCTCTGGGTCCATGAAAACATGCGTGTGTTCGAAGACCGATTTACAACGGCAGCGGATCACAAATGGTTCCAGGAACTGTTGAAGATGGAGGTTGCAGAGAACTTCGGAGAACGTCTTGGCGCGACACAACCTGCTGAGACGTGGGACATTGTGCATCCGAACAGAACTCTCTTCTATGGCGATTACATGGTTCCTGGTGCAGACCCAAAGATCTACGAGGAGATCGACGATGTGGAGAAACTACAGTCGCAAGTGGAGGAGTACTTGAACGATTACAACGCCGAAAGCAGCGCGCCGATGAACCTGGTTATGTTTATGAACGCTATCGAGCACGTCTCCCGAATCGCGCGAGTTATCCGTCAACCGCAGGGCAACGCGCTCTTGCTGGGAGTCGGCGGCAGCGGGCGCCAATCACTCACTCGTCTTGCTGCGTACATGGCCGAGTACTCGTGCTCGCAGATCGAAATCACGAAAGGCTACGGCGTCGCGGAATGGCGCGAGGACTTGAAGAAGTTCCTGATGAAGGCGGGCATTGACGAGAAACCCATCGTGTTTTTGTTTTCGGATGTGCAGATTGTCCACGAAGCGATGCTGGAAGACATCAACAGCGTGCTCAACAGCGGCGACGTTCCGAATCTGTACGCTCCAGAAGACATAGACCAGATCACCAACCATTGCAGACCGTATTGCGTCAAGAAAAAGATCCCGCCCACGAAAGTGAACACGTTCGCCCAGTATTTGCTGCTCGTTCGCCAGAACCTGCACTTGGTGCTGTGCATGAGTCCGCTGGGGAACCTGTTCCGCGATCGGATTCGAATGTTCCCATCGTTGGTGAACTGTTGCACAATCGATTGGTTCAGCGAGTGGCCCGCCGAGGCCCTGCAGTCCGTGGCTGCGAGCGCGTTGACGTCGGCAGATTTCCAGCTCAACGGCGCCCCCGGAAGTGGCTCTGACTTGGATTCTGGCGCTGTTGTGAGCATCTTCCAGACTATCCACCAGAACGTCGAACAGGCGTCGGCTCAGTTCTATGAGAAGCTGCGACGATTCAACTACGTGACGCCGACGAGTTACTTGGAGCTACTGTACACGTTCAAGTCGGTGCTGCTGGTCAAGCGCGAAGAAGTCGAAGGAAAGCGGAATCGGTTGCAGAATGGTGTCAACAAGATCGTCGCCACCAAAGACCAAGTGGCTGGAATGCAGGAGCAGCTCGTCGCGCTGAAGCCACAGCTGGAGAAGACACAAATCGAAGTTGACCAGATGATGAAGCAGATCACGCTCGACAAGAAAGACGCCGACGATACCAAGGCCGTGGTCGAGAAAGAAGAGCAAGTCGCCAACAAGAAAGCCGCCGAAACGAAAGCTATCGCCGATGACGCCCAGCGCGATCTGGATGAAGCGCTGCCAGCGTTGGATGCCGCCGTGCAGTGCCTCAACAGGCTCAAGAAGTCGGATATCGACGAAGTAAAAGCGCTCAAGAATCCGCCTCACGGCGTGCGGCTGACGATGGAGGCGGCCTGCATTATCTTTGGCGTCAAGCCGACGATGAAGAATGACCCGGACAAAGCCGGCCAAAAGGTCAAGGACTATTGGGAGAGTGCACAGAAAACCATTCTGGGCAATGCCAAGAAACTCATGGAGGACATGGTCAAGTTCGACAAGGATAACATCGGCGACAAGATCATCCAGGAGCTGGATCGGTACATCGAGATGGAGGACTTCCTGCCGGCGGCTGTGCGGAAGGCGAGTGTAGCCTGTGAGGCGATTTGCATGTGGGTGCGCGCGATGCACACGTACCACAACATTGCGAAAATGGTGGAACCAAAGAAGCTCGCTCTCGCCGGAGCGCAGGAAGAGTTGGACGTCACCATGCGCGTACTGGCAGACGCCAAAGACCGGCTTCAAGCCGTCGTCGACCGCCTGGCAGAGCTCGAGCACAACTACAACAACGCCGTGAACAAAAAAGACCAGCTCGTGCGGGACGTTCGGCAGTGCGAGATCCGATTGGAGTCGGCTCTCAAGCTGATCGGACTTCTCGGCGGCGAAGAGACGCGGTGGGAGGCGACAATCCGGCAGCTGAACCACGATTTCGTCAATTTGATCGGCGACGTGGTGATCTCGGCAGGCACAATCAGTTATCTCGGCACGTTCACAAGCGAGTTCCGAGAAGCTTGCGTGAACGAGTGGTATGCGGCGCTGCAGAAGCTTGGCATCCCACACTCGAAAGGCTGCAACGTGATCACGACGCTAGCCGACCCAGTCAAAGTGCGGCAGTGGCAGATCGCTGGCCTGCCGTCGGACAATGTGTCGGTTCAGAACGGTATCATCATGGCGAGAGCTCGCCGCTGGCCGCTCCTTATTGACCCACAAGGTCAGGCGAACCGCTTCATCAAGAACCTGGGGAAAGACGCCTCGGAAAATGGGATTGACGTGATTAAACTGACGGACAAGGGATTCTTGAAGACGCTCGAGAACGGCGTGCGCTTTGGCAAGTGGATTCTGCTGGAGAATGTGCTCGAGGCGCTGGACGCCACGCTCGAGCCTGTGCTGCTGCAGAGCAAATTCAAGCAAGGCGGGCAAGTGATGATGAAAATCGGCGACTCGACGGTGCCGTACAACAATTCGTTTCGATTCTTCATGACGACCAAACTGCCGAACCCGCACTACCCACCCGAGACGTCCGTGAAGGTGACGCTGCTCAACTTCACGATAACCCCCACGGGCTTAGAAGACCAGGCGCTTGGCGTCGTCGTGCAAGAGGAGATGCCCGAACTCGCCGAGAAGAAGAACTCGCTCGTGGTGTCGAATGCGCGCATGAAAGCCGAGTTGGTCGAGATCGAAAACAAGATACTGTTCATGCTGGCCAACTCGAAAGGCAACATATTGGATGACACCGAGCTGATCGACACTCTGGGCAAGGCCAAGATCACGTCCGAGGATATCAACGAGAAAATGGCCGAGGCCGAAGTCACCGAGCGCGCGATTGACGAATCTCGAGAGCGATACCGCGGCGTCGCGTTTCGTGCGTCACTGCTGTTCTTCTGTATCGCCGATCTCGCGCTGGTGGACCCGATGTACCAGTACTCGCTGCCGTGGTTTGTAACGCTGTTTGTCAAGAGCATTCGAAGCGCCACGGAGAGCGACCACTTGGAAGAGCGGCTCGCCAACCTCAATGACTCGGCGACCTACTCGCTCTATCGGAACATTTGTCGTTCTCTTTTCGAGGAGCACAAACTGCTGTTCTCGTTCTTGCTCACCATCAAGCTGCTGCAAGGCGCCAACAAGATCGACGCGCTCGAGTGGCGGTTCCTCATCTCTGGCTCTACCCCTGGCAGCGCGGACGCCGTGAATCCGGACGCGGGCTGGATCGAAGACCGCACGTGGCGAGAGGTCTGCGCGCTCTCGACACTGCCGGCGTTCGACCACTTGCTTGCGAGCGTGCGCGGCAACGCGTCGCTGTGGCGGCGCATCTTCGACTCGGCCGACCCGCACCTGGAGAAGCTGCCGTCGGCGACGCTCGAAAATGCGCTGAATTCCTTCCAGAAGATGTGCATTTTGCGGTGCATTCGGCCGGATCGCATGACCGAAGCGATCCAGAACTTCGTGGTCGAGCACATTGGCAGACGCTACATCGAACCTCCGCCGTTTGACTTGGCCAGCTCCTTCACAGATTCGACCGTGGTCACGCCTATTATTTTTGTGCTCTCCACGGGGTCGGACCCGGCCAAGGAACTGCTGGCATTTGCTGAGACCATGAAAATGAACCGAAAGCTCAACTCAATTTCGCTGGGCCAAGGTCAAGGCGTGATCGCGGCCAAGATGATCGAGGAGGCCATCACCAGCGGCAAGTGGGTGCTTCTCCAGAACTGCCACTTGGCTATCAGTTGGATGCCGCAGCTCGAGCGGATCTGCGACGAGATCAATCCGGACGCGACCCACCGCGACTTCCGGCTGTGGCTGACGAGTCGGCCGTCGGCGTCGTTCCCGACCTCGGTGCTCCAAAATGGTGTCAAGATGACCAAGGAGCCGCCCAAAGGCATTCGCGCCAACTTGAAGAACTCGTACATCAAGCTCACCAACGAAGCACTCGAGGCGACCTCCAAGCCCGACAACTTCCGCAAGCTTCTGTTCGGTCTGAGCTTTTTCCACGCGGTCGTCATCGAGCGCAAGCGCTTCGGTCCGCTGGGCTGGAACATTCCGTACGCGTTTAACGACACGGACTACGACATCAGTCGCGCTCAGCTGGAGATGTTCCTGGACTTTTACGACGAGGTGCCGTTTAAGGTGCTGTGCGTGATGACCTCGGTCGTCAACTACGGCGGCCGCGTCACAGACGACAAGGACATGCGCACGATCGATGTGATCCTCGACGGCTTTTTCAACGCCAAGATCCTTCAGGATGAGCACAAGTTTTCAAGAAGCGGCACGTACTTTGCGCCGCGCGTCGACCCGAACGACCCGCTTGCAAGCTTCTTGGACTACATCGACACGCTGCCGCTGAACCCTGAGCCCGAAGTGTTTGGCATGCACGAGAACGCCAACATCACCTGTGCCATGGCCGAGACGTTCAATATGTTCGACATCATCTTGGCGCTCCAGCCCCGTGTGTCTTCGGGCGGAGGGCAGTCGCGTGAAAGCATCATCGAGCAGCAAGCCAAGGCCATCGAAGAGCGGCTACCGCCCATGTTTGAACTCGAGTCGATCAGTATCCGATACCCTGTGATGTACGAAGAGTCGATGAACACGGTGCTCGTGCAAGAGGTGCAGCGCTACAACAACTTGCTGGCGGTGATGAAAGTCTCTCTGCCCAACCTGCAGAAGGCGCTCAAAGGGCTTGTGGTCATGTCGGCCGACCTGGAAGCCATGTCAAACGCCATTTTCAACCAGAAAGTGCCGTACCAGTGGGAGAAAAAGTCGTATCCGTCGCTCAAGGCGCTAAGCTCATGGGTGGACGATCTCATGGAACGACTTCGCTTCTTGACGGTGTGGGTGTGCGACGGCATCCCGGCCGTGTTCTGGCTCCCAGGATTCTTCTTCCCGCAAGGTTTTCTCACTGGGATTCTCCAAAACCACGCCCGCCAGTTCAACATGGCGATCGACTCGCTGTCCTTCGACTTCCTCATGGTGCCCGCGTCACAAGAGGAGATCCGCGCGAAACCAGTCCAAGGCGGCTGCTACATGACGGGTCTGTTCATTGAAGGCGCACGGTGGGCGAAAGACGAGCACTCTCTGACGGACCCGCTGCCCAAGGAGCTCTTCTCCAAGATGCCAGTGATCCACCTGCTGCCCATCCGAGACAGGAAGACGCCTCAAAGCGGTATCTATCGATGTCCGGTGTACAAGATCCTCACGCGCACGGGCACGCTGTCGACCACGGGCCACTCGACCAACTTTGTCTTCTGGATAGAGATCCCGTCGAACAAGCCCACGATCTTCCGCAACTCGCTCGTGTCCGAGACCAACCTGCAGATCCAGTTCGCGGACCAGGACTATTGGATCAAAGCCGGCGTCGCGTGCTTCCTGTCACTGCGGTACTAGACATAGCGTAAGCTGCCTTGAGCAGGCCACGCAAACACCCGCCACTATGTAAAAAATCCGCCAATTCTTTCCTGTCGCGTCGAGCTTGGCGCCACCTTCTTTTTATTTTCCAGCCGTCTGTACTGTAGTATCATCCACTCACTCGCTTTCCTCCCACTCAGGCCTTGGCGGCTTTCACCACTTGGCGTTCGATCTTCTCGCCCTTGAGCACCTTCTTGATCTCGGCCCCGCTCAGCGTCTCGTACTCGAGCAGTGCGTGCGCGATCTTGTCCAAGTCGCCCTTGTGCGTCTCCAGAATGTGCTTGGCACGCTTGTACGACGCGTCGCAGAGCTTCTTCACTTCGTCGTCGATCGTCTTGCGCGTCGTCGCGCTCGTGTCGTTGCCCCGCAGGTCGTGGAACACCAAGCCCACGTCGTCGCTCATTCCGTACTTGGTCACCATGACGCGCGCAATGTTGGTCGCCTGCTGGATGTCCGACGACGCGCCGCCCGTGATCTCGTCCTTGCCAAACGTCATCTCTTCGGCGACGCGGCCGCCCATGCACACGTCCAGCCGCGCGAGCAGCTGCTTGCGCGTAACGCTCGTTTGGTCGCCCTCGGGCAGTTGCGACACCATGCCTAGCGCCTGGCCGCGCGGCATGATGGTCGCCTTGTACACGGGGTGCGCACCCGGCGTGTTGAGCGCCACGAGCGCGTGGCCGCCTTCGTGGAACGCCGTCAACCGCGCCGACTCGGGCGTGATCAGCGCCGATTTGCGCTCGGCGCCCATGAGGATCTTGTCCTTGGCGTACTCAAAGCAGTCCATGTTCACCACCTCGGCGTTTTTCATGGACGCGCGGAGAGCGGCTTCGTTCACGAGGTTATTAAGCTCGGCGCCCGACATGCCGGGCGTGGCGCGCGCCAGCACGTCGATGTCCACGTCTTGGCCCAGCGGGATCTTGCTGGCGTAAAACTCCAGAATCTCCTTGCGGCCGGCGACGTCGGGAAGCGCGACCGTGACGTGGCTGTTTACATACGAACAGTTTTTTTGTGAAAACTTGCAGTCCAGCCGAGCAAAGCCAGAACAAACACCACCTACCGATCGAATCGTCCGGGGCGCACGAGCGCGTTGTCGAGCACGTCCGGGTAGTTGGTCGCGCCGATCACGATGATCCCTCGGTTCTGGTCGAAGCCGTCCATCTCGACCAGCAGCTGGTTGAGCGTCATCTTCATCGCCTGCTGCTCCTTGAGCTTGCGCGTGCCGCCGATCGCGTCGATCTCGTCGATAAAGATGATGCACGGCGCCTTGCGCTTGGCGGCTTCAAACAGATCGCGCACGCGGCGCGCGCCCACCCCCACGTACATCTCTTCAAACTCCGAGCCCGACGAGTAAAAGAACGGCACGCCGGCCTCGCCGGCGATCGCGCGCGCCAGCAGGGTCTTGCCCGTGCCCGGCGGCCCGGTCAGCAGCACGCCCTTGGGCAGGTTGCCGCCCAGCCGCGTGAACCGCTCCGGGTCCTGCAGGAACGCCACGATCTCCTCCAGCTCTTCCTTGGCCTCCTGCGCGCCTTTCACGTCGCTAAAGCGCTTGTCGCTGCCCGTCGAGCCGAGCACTTTGGAGGCCGAGCCCACGCGGCCCACCTTCTCGTCCAGGATCGCGCCCAGCGCCGACACGACGATAAATGCGACGCCGAGCGTGCGCAGCGTGCGCCACATGTTATTCTTGAAGCTTCCTTCGACCATCGACACGTAGACGGGGTCGTTGGGCGACACACCCTGTGACGCCGATGACGCGGCGGCGGCGCCGCCCACGGACCGCGCAAATGACGACGACGCGGAGGCGCTGGCGCCGCCATCGTAGCCGCCGTTGTTGTA
This sequence comes from Pythium dissimile, assembly GCA_023336445.1. Lineage (NCBI taxonomy): Eukaryota > Oomycota > Peronosporomycetes > Pythiales > Pythiaceae > Pythium > Pythium dissimile. The sequence continues at coordinate 108,307 of JAADWZ010000018.1, read as the reverse complement.
GCTGTTGCTGTTGCCGATGCGTTGTGTGGCGGCGAGCACTTCGCTCATGTCCAGCGCGTCGATGCGGCCGGTTCTACAAGCAGAATAAATAAACACAGCCCACCCGCCCCGCGTGAGCTTTCCAGTTGCCCACGGCCACGTGATTCAACCAGAAAACGCACTTGACAAGCGCCTTGATGTACTCCTTCTGCACGGCCTCGTCCACGGCGAAGCGGTTCTCCTCGACGCGGCGGATCACCAGCGCCGGGTACTGCTTGTTGAGCTCCTGCAGGAACCGCAGCTGGCGGAACGCGTCCTCCGGCTGCATATTGGCGTCCTGCTCGAGCGTCTTCAGGTGACGCATGCGCCCGCGCTCCGTCATGTTGAACAGTGTGCGCTTGCCCGGCGCTGGCTGCGGAAACAACGTCTGTATAAGTGGCTAAAGTTGGCGTGCCATAGCGACACAACCAGACAACGTACGCGGCTCGCAAACGCCGGCATCGACAGCGCGGACGGCGGTCGAGCGGACGCGCGCACGGCGGCGCGCTGCAGCAGCTGCAGGCCGCGGGGATTCAGCACCAACATCGCGGCAATCGCAGAGTGGACGGAGTTGGCGCAGTCTTTCGACGAACTTCCGTTGTTGGCTGGAATTATTTGGAGGAGCTGGTCGGCTCGGGTGGGACTGGGCCATTCGGGGCAACGACCCCCAACGACGGACCATCCCTCTGTTCAGAGCTGAAGCCGCCGAGTTCCAACCCCTCTCATTTCCGATATATGTTGCGTGTATACGTTGTTGGTAGCGTTGTGGAAATTCTAGAACACGGTGCGATTGTTCAAGAATGTAGGTTCGAACTGCGTAAAAATCCCCTTGATGGACTTTTTACAGCTTTGAAGTTGGCCGCTTCGATCTGGTCGGTCCTGCTCTGGATATGCAACGCAACATTCGCAATAATTCTTCCAACAGCTCCCCTCAGATCCCACGACAAACGACATGGCGACGATCAAGATCACGGTCAAGAACGACGTGCACGCGCTGGCGCTGGAGACGGCGCCGCAGGAGACAATCGCCGGCGTCAAGGCCGCGTACCAGGACAGCGGCAAGAACGTCTGGCACCCCAACTACATCGTGCTGCTCCACAAGGGCAAAGAGCTCGCGGACGACAAGACGCTCGCCGAGCTCGGCATCACGGACGGCGACGTGCTCGTCCACATGGAGGTGCGGCATCGTCAACAGCGATTGGTCATTGGATCAGGCCGACAAACGACGAACATTCAAACTGCTGACCGTTGCTTCTTTTGTGTATGACAGCCGGCCCACGAGCCGTTCCGCCCGGTCAACTACAAGTTGCTGGCCGAGTCGATCCGCGCGCGGCGCAAGCACCAAGACGCCAACCTCAAGATGATGAAGGAGGACAACATCTGGGCTGCCGGCCAGGACGGCACGGTCCACCGCCTTGGGCTCGAGAAGAGCATCATCTCGACGAACGGCGCCAAGTCGCCGCACTATGTGCCGCCCAAGAAGACCTCAGCGCGCACGTTCTTCAGCCAGCTCTCGGTGCGCGTCAACGGCTCCACGTTCCACGTGCTGCCGGCGCTAGAAGGGCGCTGGAACGGCGAGCTCGCGACTGTGCCGATCGGCGACGAGGGCAACCAGGTGTGCTCGACAGATCTCGCGTTCCGCGACGACGAAGGCGTGTGGAGCCAGCGCCAGTCGCGCACGACCATCAGCGGGCTCACGTCCACGCAGCACTTCTGGATAAAGCCCGTGGCGGACGGCATCTTCAAGATCGAGTCGGACGACCCGTCGCTGCGCAACACCGAAATCACGATGCAGGAGCTCGGGCTGAACGTGATCGTGACCACGGCGACGTCCAAGCGGACGGGCCAGCCAGTGCAGGTCGAGACCATGACGGTCGTGGACACGACGCGGCGCGTGCGCACAATACAGAGATTCGATGAGTCGGGCGCATTCCGCTCGGTGTACGTCATGAACGAGCGACGGTACGTTTGTTTCCTCACAGCGCTTCTTTTTCTTCTATTGGAATGGATGGCATGGATTAACCGCATTTGTTGTTGTTGTGATTTTGTGGTCATAGTGTCGTGGACGCGGTCTCGGGTGCGATGGAGAAATACGACAACATCTTCTAAGCCCGGCGGATTCATTGGAACAGGTGTGCGTGTGGGAAGAGATCGAGTCTATCAAGTAGGGTTTTGTCGCCTGGAACAACACCGTTCATTCACATTGGCGACTTGATCGTTTGGGTTGATCGCTTCTTCCTGCTCTGTGATTAAATACCACCTCCGTATTCAAAACTGTACTACATCAGATTTCTGGACGTCAGTGGAGCACGTCCCAGGAAGCGCGAGAAAAGTATGCGGTGTATGGGCGCGGGCGGGAGGAGACGATCCGAGCAACATCACCCGGAGACATAAACGGAGGAATCGGCACGGTGCCGACTCCGACGAGGATATCGCCGGCAACCACTTTGCCGCTTGCCTCAATCTCGCCCACTGTTCCTGACTCCCCGCGAACGAACGAGGAGACCGACACGTATTGGCCCATTGGAGCGAGCGAGAGGAATAATCGCGGCTGGTTGATCGAGATCTCGACAACACCGTTCGACTCGAACTGTTTGAGGTACATCGGACGCTGGGTGAAACTTGCTCGGGGCTGCGACGCCACAGGCCCGAGAGACCGCCGGCTATTAGCGACCACAAGCGCCACCGGCTTCGAGACGACGGGCATAGTCACCAGGAAGCTTGGTGCGTTGAGCGACAAGAATGATGTGCCTGTCGACCAAGCCGTCTCGTTGATTCCATTGGGTGTGCTCCTGTCAAGATTGATCGTGTTTCGGCCACCTTGAGCATGCGAAGATGCTGCGGGTGGCGGGGACGGTTGACGGCGTGGACCGACCACGTGGTTTGAAGATGCCTCGTTGGACCCGCTATAGCGCGCTTGAGATAGGTTCGTGCTTGCCCGTGGTGGCTGGCGGTTCATTGGGTGGTGCTGATACGCGGCTCGAAGTGATTGTCGTTCTTGCTGAGCAGCCAGCGTCATGTAGTCTCCCAGCGTCGCGTTTTGTGCCAGCGCCTGCGGGGTTTCAAACGCTCGAGAACGGACTCCATACTGACGCGTTTCGAATTCCGTCTGTGTGTCATGGTGGCCTGCTGGCGGTCCAGACTGCTCTTCTGCCTGCCCTCTGTACGACGATTCAGGCACATAGGAGAAGCGCGTTGTCGTACCAGGGTTCGCTTGGTTCACTGGGTTGTAGTGGGGCTGCATGGGGCTCGGATAGTTGCGGTAGTTCACCGCTGGACTGTTGCGAGATGCTGTCGTGGTCGTCACCGCGTGCTCATAACGACGTAGACTTTCCGGGCGTACTGGAAGCCCATGGGGGTGCGACTGCACACTGACTCGTAGTGATGAAGAGTGCATTCCTGATGAATGAGCATGCTGTGAAGTCGGCCGTCCGTGCTGAGTCGCGAGAAAGCTCGTTTGGCTTGGCCCCATGGGAACTAAATGGGCTGGGACGAAGACAGCCTGGGGATGATGCCGCAGCGTGTCTTGCCGCGGAATCTGGAACGGCATTGTTCCATTCAGATGGGAACCTTGGCCGCTGGAAGGCGACTGGGAGAATCCAGCGGCAGAACCTGGATATCCTGAAAGAGTAGCAGGCGGACTGGGGCTCGGGAGTCTTGGCGCTGGACTGGAGGTTCTGGATGGAACGCGATCGTTGCGAGGCTGACCCACGTTGGGATTCGTCGGTGGCAAAATCGGGCCGTCTGAGGAATAAAGAGTGGCAGACGACGCCGGCGGAGCAGGTGGTTTGGACGCATGTGCGGTTGACGATTGTGATGCTGGTAGGTGCTGGCCATCACGCAGAGTCATCACCCTGGCGTGTTCGATAACTTCAACGGTCGGAGAAGGAGGCCGCGACCCATTCGCTGGCCCTGGCTTCGGAAGCGATGGAATTGATTGCGCGGGCGGGGGTACACTGGAGTTTGTAGCGGCTGGCTCGCGATGGCCGCCCTGGTTTTCGCGAGTGGCCACTTTCATCCTCTTTTGTCTGGACTCTTCTTCAGCACTCTCACCGACCGTATGCGCTTTGGCTGCCGTAAGTGCAGCTGCCACAGCTGCTGTCGTCGCCGCTAGATTGGTGTCGTTGGCGTTTCTGGGCACTCGCATAAAGGTTAGCGACAGCGGCCGCGGTAACGACCGAATCAAGTCGCATGCCTGGAGATGGTCCATGGTACCGTGGACTACATGCCCTTGCACTGCCACCAGTGCATCGCCCGGTTGAACTTTGCCGGTCGACTCCATCTCGCCCATGTCGCCGTTGGTCATACGAACGAAATTCTGGACTCGGATGAACCCATCTTCTTCCATAATCGTAGCGAATAATCGCGTACTCCACAGTTTCACCTGCCACGGACCGAGTCCTTGCGTTTCTAAAGAAGCCGACAGGCGTTCGTCCTGGTCCGACGGGCTGCTGTCTCGTGGGCGCTTGAGGGAGCCTCGCTTGGTTCTCAACAGATCACTGTACGACGGGCTCTTCGGTGACTCGGTCAGCGGATCGCTTTCCACCTCCGCTTCCGGTTCGCAAGGATCGTCGCTTTGGTACTGCGCCGCCTCTTTCACGTCCAGTAGCACTTCGTGGGCTGCGAGGATGTCGACGTCGCCGTCATCAAAGCTCACTTTGTAGAAGAGACCGCACCCGACCACGTACGAGTCTACGACCGTCCCCCAGAACGCGGACGACCCGAAACTCTTGCGGATGCGCTTCCCGAACAGGTCGTCTTCCAAGGGGCCGACCACTGGTTGACGCGCTGCCTGCTCGCTGATGCTCTGAGCGTCGCGTTTGATCGATTGGTGAGCCACAACTTAGGATTCAAGCACAGCCTTGGTTTGGTCCGCACCTTATATGGACTAGCTGGTAAGGAATCGCGCTGCTGCGCGGAGACGCTTGTGGTCTCGACGTCTGCCATATCCCCCGACGCTTTCGACCCAACGCCGACGTTATCGAAGCCCAAACAATTATCCCTTTTGCGCGGGAAGTCGTTGGCGCAACGACACATGGTGTGGACTACATAATGTTTTAATTATGTGGGTCACGTAATACCAGCGAGATGTATCCATTTCACGAAGATCGAAAATGACATGAAGCTTGTCGTTGCTGTGCAGGCTGTCGTCGAGGCTGATTGTTCTGTAGGATGGGGGTACACGGAACAATTACTGGCTTGCCGAATTTGAGGAGGTGTGTTGGGCTGCTGGCTAGCTTCGCGTGCGTGATCGGACTCAATCCTGGTTGAACGAACTGGCACCTTACAACTCGAGTTTTAGTAGCGGAGCTCTCGTTGATTGGTCGAACCGTGCTAGATTTCGCACGATCTCGTCGTTGTGGTGGTACGGATATGATCGGAGCTTTGATGACCCAACCCTTCTTGGTGTTGTTCTGATACAGCTGTGCGATTCCTGTACGGCTCAAATGCTTGTGGAGCGATGGGGCAAGAGCTTTGCCGTCGTTTGGAACCGACCTATCGTGCTCATTGCTCTGTCTCATCCGATGCAAAGAATTTGGCTTCGACACTTTCGTCTTGTAGAATCTACCGTATCACAAATAAGTAGCCGTTGACTCGAGAGTAATGAACCCAGGATGAAAAGATATACCTACCGTCGCCCACGCCTCACGAGAAGACCTTCATCGCACATTCGATCGAAAAACGCACGGATGATTGGACGGTGGATGTAACCATGAACTTCGTGAGCTTTTTGCATAGAAGGAATAGCGCTTGATCTCACGAATGTCTTGATCGTTTGATATAAATCCACATCATCTTCTCTAGCAGCATCGTTGGAGCCGATTAGTGGCTGATCAGGATTAAGAAACCTAGATTAGCTCAACAGCCGCCAATCCGTTCTTGCCACGCTGAGACATACCAGCTGGGTGAAGGCTGGATCGAATGCGATTGAAGATGATTGTTGAGATGGTTGTGAATGGACTGCCTGGAGTGCGTCCTGATTTGACCGAATCGAGAAGGCGCAGTTGTCGACGCAGGAGCCAAAGTCGCCCAGCTCAAGTGTAACTGCCTCATCACCAAACTGTCGTCTCCCTGCTCTTGTGATGTAAGATGCCGCGATGAAGAACGGTGGTGTCCATGCTGGATACGGCATTCGGGCTATAGAAACACGGAGCATGAGCGTAGATTTTTTTTTCAACTCAAGTGAGCAAGCAGCTTTCCTCCATTTAGCGTCAACCGCACGGCAAACGTCGAATCGAACGGAATCGAATTGAGCTGAACAAATCAATCTACCTGTGAAGTCATCGACAAAGTGGGGAAATTCGTGGGACAGGGTCGTACTGTTTGGACAAGCAACCTGTGCTTGCGAGTGAGCTCACGAATTCCTTCCGTCGGAGTGGTGGATGGATAGTCGCCATGAGACGGTTCACAGCGCATCGTCAGCTCCTCTATCATCTTGCTGGTCTTGCCGTCGAAGATGCACAACGAAAATGAGCGGAGACACGCGCGGTCCAAACACTCAGCCACGCCAAATTCGAGAAGCTTCCACGCACACGCGAGCACCAGGTCAGCCCACTATTGTACCTCCACGCATGTCGAAAGCCGAGAAGTACATTGAACAGCGCATCCGCCGCGTGATCGCGCACGGTAGAAGGCTTCTTGAGCACGAACACTTCGTCGCAACCTATGAGCAGCATACACCAAAAGCCAAGCGCGTTGTCAGCTTCAATGGAAAAGCGAGACAAGAGCACCCAATGACCACGCGCCACCGCCGAGTCGCTTCCGCTCGAATGCGTCGGCCGAGAAGATCTTCCTCGCTTGGCAGAAGTGGCCCACGAGCACGCGAAGCGCGTCCAGCGACCGCGACGGCGACGTCATTGGCACGCAGGGGTTTCTCTTTAGCTCGAGTGTTGCTTGGTTTCCCACGCACGGAAGGGAAACTTCAATGTTCTATCAGATGCAATAGATTTGTGATTTCTGTGAACGGAACATATGCGTATCGTATCTCAGAAAAATGAAAATGCATTTAGTGCGCCGCGAATGACGAGCGCGCCTGGTTCGACGGCACGAGCTGCTGGAACTGAAGCAGACGAGCAGCAGCACTGCTGGTTTTGCGTGGTGGTGGGGCCATGGGCACAGCGCCATCGTCGCTCTCGTCCGGAAGCGCGGGGGACTCAAGTTCTTCTGGGTCGAGATACGCGCCTTTCGTCGACGCGTCTGGCTTGCTGCCACGCGACCACACGGGGGGCAACGACTGCGACGCGATAGATTTCATGGCGGAAGCTGCGAATGGCACGATTAGCGGAGCGACACTTGCAGCACGAGTGATGGACGACGCATAGTCGGATGGAGTTCGACGAAGCACCGGCCTCCGGAAAGACGCCTCTGGGTCGTCCTCCTCGGGTTGGGTTTGCTTCGGGTCGCAGTCGGTCTCCGTGACCAGATTCGGCATCTGTCGCGCTTCCATCGCGCTTGCTTTTGGGGGCGACTCGCACTGATTTGACACGGTAGAGTCTATAGCAGTACAGAGCATTGCGTCAGTCAGCAGTGCAGAGTGTGGTAGGATTCGTTCTTGCGCAGCGTACGTCTTGGGCTGGCAGTGTGTGATGATGGAAGTACTGCTCCGCATGCCGTGCGCTCAATGTTCGACACGCATTGGCGCACGAAGGAGCTTAGATTGTTGGGCTTTGGCTTCGTTCGAAAGGCTGTTTAGTACCGCACCAATCGAGTCAGCAGCGATCCAAGCAGAGATATAAAATGGTGTCGCCCTCCGCTTGCCATACCTGACGTCGCATTGCTCGAAAGTGCGGCATCCTGGCCACTGATTGCGACAGGCTTGATGACAGCACAACCATCTTCATTGCTGTCAGCAGTAGGCGACGACGCCCACGACTCGAATCGATCGCACACCGCCTTTACATACTGACGGCGATTCACCAGCTCCACCGCGAGCTTGTTCGTGATGCTGGACTGGGTGTCGCCTTGTTTGCTGGAGACCAGTAGGCATTGCGTATCGCTGTCCACGACGATCTCGATGCCTTTGTCGTCAGAGTCCTTCTTCTTGTGGTTGTCGTCGTCGAGTTGGGTGGCGCGCCGTCGCACCCAGCCCACCGCTGCGATGCTAGCGACGACAACGATGCTCAGCAGCGACGCCGAGAAAAACGTCGGCATGGGACTCCGACACGTAGAACGAATTGTGACTGCTTCTCAGCCCACGAAGTGAGATCTCTCAATCGCTCCCTTCCTGATATGCTTGGTTCTGAGCAAGATGCTTGCTGAGCAGGCCATTGCGTGCCAAAGGTGCTTCGACTGTAGCCGTTTGGATATGATCGCGTCCTAAGATTTTTGACGGAGCCGGAAATATCTAGAGTGCATGGCTATAGTTAGTTGATTCAATGTCGATTCGAGCACTCAGCGCTATTCGTCGACGTACGTACAATCACGAAGAGCCGTCACAACATCGCTTCGCGCCTAGTAATTTATGCACTTCAATGGCCGATTGCATGGAACCTCTGGGAATTCTTACACCCGTCGTATCATAGGACCGGTGTTGCTAGTTATTGATGTGCCCAGCAACTGGTCGGACCGTTTGGTAAGAGATGGCTGATCTTCAACTCCGCCACTCTCCTTTACCTGACGTCCTCGTTGTCCTCGAACATGAACGCCAGGATCTTGGGGCTGCTCTGATCATCGTGCTCCATAGTGGCTAAGCACATCAACCGCAGCTCGTCAGCTTGCGTCCTTCGAGATCCAAGGTTGCCCTGCTTGCCTGTTTGAATCGCGGCAGAGTCTCGATATCATCGACGCTCAGGCTTTGATAGAAATACCACCGATTAGCTGCAAGACTTTTTGAGTGGACGTCATCGAGACCGTTGGTTCACCTCCACTCTCAGCCGCAAGACTTCTTCAACGCGGTTGTAGCGCTCCATTTCCTTGAGTATTAGTCGAAAAATCTTGTGGGAGGTCCACACTGAATGGCATTTAGTACAAGCCAGCGACGGAGAAGGACGACCTCGCTGGAAGTTGGTTTTTCGCATTCGTGGAATGACAGCAAAACCCTGAGGGAAGTGGTCGGCCGATCCGTGCGAACGTCTCTGACGAAATTGATACAATACGATTCCATGTAGTACTTTGCAAATGCGTGGGCCGACTCGGTGTGAACAGTAGAAAAACGCGTTTGCAACAGGCCCGGGACACCTCCAGCCGGCCAGAGGGATGTGGCTGGACGGCGCTGGGTGCTGAATATTTGGGATGGATAGCACCGCATTAGCGGAACACAACTCGTCCACGAGCATAGCGTTGCTGGATGACTAGTTCCGGTACTTCTACTGGATAAAAATGGATGCTTTCGCTCGCCTCGTCGCTATCAGCGGTGGGCGTCGCGTGGTCGTCAGCCACAGCCACAGCCGCGTACCGCCGCGCCTAGCTCTCGTTCGGAACTGCAACATCGTGCGCAACCAGGTGGCTCTTGTGTACGACCCACGCGCCTTCTTGGAACCGTCCGTTCATCTTGACGTTGAATCCTTGCGGATCGTTTGGCTGCCGCCCTCGACCAGTTGTGGTCATCAAGAAGCCCAGGTCAGCAGAATTTACATCGGACGCCGTGCAATGGTCGAAGCGCACATACCATCGGAAAGGCGTGAAGCACGTGGCGCAGAGAAATCCACTCGCCATTGCTCTCGTCTTACGCCTCAATTCGCACGTAGCCTCGCACGCTCTGCGGCCACGATGAGCGCTGTGCGCAGCCTCGTGCTGATGCAGTATTTTTCACCAATGGATGTCACTAAAGTGGATATCGACCTGACACTTTGTGCCACATCTCCTATGTCACTATAGCAGGGTAATTTGGATGCACCAGTATGTGTGACGTGTGTGCAATTGTGTCGTTTGACATCTTTGCCCCCGCCTGTCGCGAAGAACCGAGCTGTTCCAGCAGGAACCGACCCGCAAAGTCAAGTGCCATCGATCAAAAGAAACAAGAGAAACCAGACAGGACCCAAACCGAAGAAGACCGGAACTGCGCTCCAGAGACTCACGCGTGTTGATTGTTGAAAGGCCGCTTGTGTACAGCTGCTCTGTAGCTCCTTGCTCGTAGTCTCAAATTCTCCATCAACCACCCGAACGATTCCTAGAGGAATCCACGCATATCAAGACACTAGGCCGCGCAAGTTCCGCACATGACGCTCCCGAATCGCACCAACTACACACCCGGCGAGAAGCGGCGCGAGCGCAAATACCAGGAGCCCGAGGTGACAATGGGAGCAGTGATGGCTCCCGTAAAGCCGCCACGCGACGAATCTGCGGTCAATGCGAAATATGGCCCTTCTCCGCCAAACGACGACGACGCCTTGCGCGAGGAACTGCTTCAGGTTCTCTCCGGCATGAATCCGGACGGCGCGTCGACAGCGCAAGCTCGCACGGCGCAGATCCGCACGCTGGAGCAGCACATGATCAAGCTCGAGAGAAGCAAGACGCAGACGGAAGCTGCTCGGCAGCGCCTGTTCACGGACGGATGCTACCAGCAGCTTCCTGTCAAGGAAGAGGTCATGTCGTTCTCGGCCTTGCTCGACCCGAGCTTCGCGCCATCACCCGGTGTGCAAGACCCACTGGAGCAGCTGGTGGCGAACATGGCTGCCGACACCGGACTCCAACCACGCAACCACCTCGGTCTGAACCGGGGCAATGCTGCCTACCGCCTGGATCCTCAGTGGGCGTCGCTTTTCGAACGCGCTGGACCTGAACGCCAGCAGCTGATTAACGGGCTTGGCCAGCTTGAACAAACGTCGTCAGAGCCCGACATGCCGTTGGAAGTGCTGCACGATGCACCCACGCGCGGGAAGTACCAGCGTTCCAACAGCAACCTCCAAGAGTGGGGCAAGCAGCGCCTGTACCAGCACATGCGGGCGTCCATGCTGAGCCGCGGCGGCAGCATTGGCCTCGGCACGCGCTCGGCGCCATCGTCTCCGATCGACAGTCCGTTTTCCCAGCCGCCGAAGAAGCGCGCCAATCTGTCGAAGCATGCGAAGACGGTGCTGCGTGAGTGGTTTGACGCGCACCTACACCACCCGTACCCGAGCGACGACGTGAAGGAGTGGCTGAGCGTCCAGGGCGGCATCACGATCGATCAGGTCAACAACTGGTTCATCAACACGCGCGGCCGCAAGTGGCGCCCGCTGATGAAGAAGATCCTCGACGAGAAGGAGGCTGGTGGGTCGCAGATGTACGACCGCCTCGTGGCGAAGATCGAGCAGCCGTACGCCAATTGATGAGTGGGGGCTTCCACGGAATGCCCATGGCGATTCGAAAAAAAAACGTGGAGTTGCTTCTGTTTGCGGACTATTGTCCAATGAATGAATGAATAAAATGGAAAATTCTTGTTTCAACCAATCATGACGTCAGTGAGTACTTGAGATGAGCAGCCATTGAATTGGGGACGTCGCTTCACAAGACGACCAGGAATGCGGACCGCACTCCCGTCGCTTTGCGAGCGCCACCGCGTTTTGCTGTTAGGCCAGTTCATTTCTGTGCTCATCGCCTGCACGGGCATCTTCACACAAGTGCTCAACCAGTCGTACGAGGTGCGTCCGCCGCCGCTGACAATTTGGGCTAGCATGTCCACTGATCCGCCAACCAACGCCGTGATCGAAGATCCAAGTTCCAGTCACTCAAAGCGCGGGCAATTATCTCCTGCTATGTGTCTACCTTGTCGCCCCGATGATGCGGTATCGCCGCGATCCGGAATATTCGTTGGAGGTACGTTCGTGGTAAATTATTCATCTCTTGGGCGGTATCAAAGGACGGTCTCTATTGACGATCCAAATAGATCTCTTGGTGGAAGTATCTCCTCCTGGCCCTCGCCGACGTTGAAGGAAACTTCCTCGTCGTGAGCGCGTATAAGTACACGTCCATCTCTAGCGCCATGCTGCTCGACTGCTTCACGATCCCGGTCGTTATGCTACTTTCTTCCAGGTTCCTCCACGCAAAGGTTGGTGGCTCTACCCTGTTCCTTAAGTTTTGCTGAGTCCCCTCCCTGACTGGCACGAGTGCAGTACACCCGCGCACATTTCGTCGCCGTCGGGTTCTGTATTGGCGGGATCAGCGTGCTTGTCGTATCGGATATACTTCGCGACCTCTCCTCAGGCTCGTCGTCAACGTCTTTCACATCGGCACTCTTTGGAGACTTCCTCTGTCTACTGGGTAGCGCTATATACGCATGCTCTAACGTCGCTCAGGAGTATCTCGTCAAGAAGAAAAACCGTCGAGTCGAATTCCTAGGTATGGTTGGGCTCTGCGGCTTCGTCGTCAGCTCTCTGCAAGCCACCGCCTTCGAAGGAGCCACCTTGGCCTCCACGCTGTGGTCGGCTGGCAGCATCCTGTGCCTGCTAGGATACGTGGTGACGCTATTCTTCATGTACACGTACACGTCCGTGTTCATGGAGACCGGCGACGCAGCCGTCTTTAACCTTTCGCTGCTGACGTCCGACTTCTTCGCTGTGGTCGCTGCCAAGTTCCTGTTCAACGAGCAACTCAGCGGCCTCTACTTCGTGGGCTTTACCCTGATCGTCATTGGGCTCGTGATCTATAACCAATCTCCACCACCCACCACGCAGCACGACGACAAGGTCGAGCTCGAGCTTGGCACAACGGCCGCATTGCTGTCTTAATGCCTCGATCAAAAAATATCATTGGACAAACCTCTACACCTCGACATTTCTCAGATGGGACAACAATGGAAAATGGGTACAGAACACCAGCGCTAAAGGAAATGGAGACCTCGTAAACGCCATTTTTCTTGTGATTTCGTGTCGTCTCCTCCCTTCTACATGCAAATCTCTCTCATCTGTATCTCCTAAAAATCAAATCAGCCGGAGCGCGTCGCGGATATTTACTGCAATCAACCAAAATCCAAACAAGTCAGGCAAAGTCAGCACCGCACTCCAAACTCCAAAGCAGAAACCCGACCACAACAAAAAACGCACCTCCTTCTTGACGTCCAGACCTTCGAGGGCCTTGGCGGCGGCGTCGCCGGCCGAGGTGTCCTCGGCGTCGTCGCCGGCCTCGAGGGCCTTGTTGACCTTCTTGGCGTTGTCGTGGGCCTCCTTGAACTTCTGCGCGTTCTCGGCGTTGCCGAAGCGCAGAGCGAAGATCTGCGTCTCGAGCTTGCCTTCCGCAAAGTCGTAGCAGCTGAAGACCCAGGCGCGGTCGCTACCCATGTTGGGCGAGAGTTCCGTGCGCGAGTCCACCAGGTGGTTGATGACGATCTTGAGGGTCTTCTCTTGACGCATCAAGAGACGCACCTTCTGGTGCTCCTTGTGCTTAAGGAACTTGGCCTCGCCGACACCGCGCTCGCACCACGTCTTCTTGCCCGTGCCCTTGTCGAGCAGCGTTTCGCGGAAGCAGAACAGCTTGGCACGACTAGAGTTGCAGAACAGAAAACCCAATTAGTCGGACTGTTGGTTTTTGTTCTCCTCTCTCCCCTCCTTCAGGAGATGAACAAAAACAACAAAACGTCTAAACGCACATCTTGAAAAGCACTTCCTCCTCCTCCTCGCCGCTCACGACCTCGACCTCATCAAGCTTGACGACCGGCTCGAAGTAGGCCTGCGGCTCCTCGGACTCCGGGTCCTGGGCGTCTCCTTCAGTCTCCTCAACGTCCCCCTTGGGCACAACCTCTTCCTTCTTCTCCACGTCGGCCATCTTTCCTCTTTTGTCTTGGGTTTGAGTGTGGGTCCAGAAACGAGAAACGAAGCGCGAGGGTGGAGCCGTCTATCCGCCGCAGGCCGTTTGAATGGTCTGCGCGGTTCAACCCTCTGGCGGGACCGTGAGCTCTAGTGGCTAGTGCCACCAACCGGCGGGGGAGGAGAACAAGAGAAGGGGAAACGGCTTTTGAGGGAGTGTATAGCTCTATGTATACTACCCTAATAGAACGCCCATGTCAACAGCTGGTCAGCTTTTGGCGGGAACTAAATTTAAGATGTCTTGTCTGTGTGGTCTTATAATTTCTCTCTAATCCAATATCTCAGCAGCACGTGACGAGTCACCTTAACGGATGCGATGATCACGAGATCTTGATCGCGATCGTCGAGGTCGGTTGTGGTCACGGTCGCGATCACGACTTTTAATCAGACCTTGCGATCGCTCGCGCTGCTGTGAACGCCCTCGCTCTCGACCCTGAGAACGCTCTCGACCCTGAGAGAGCTCGCGGCTTCGCCCTGGTCTGCCCGTCAATTCCTCTTCCAACACATAGTGGCGCGAGTCTTTCGCGTGGGTGATGAGGGCACGCCATGCAGCACTCTGCTTGAGCAACGTCGAGTTGCCGATGATCCACAGACTGCTCTTTGCCCGGGTGATCGCGACGTTCATTCGGCGCTCGTCCGCCCAGAATGCCTCAATGGTCTGTCCACTTTGGCGACTACTGGAGCGGCTCTGGCCTGTACGACTGGTGCGAACACACGAGTAGATAATCACTTCCTTCTCGCGCCCTTGGAAGCCGTCCACGGTGTTGACCTCAATGTCCAAATGCTTATCGTGCGTTTTCTCCCAGCGCTGCAGTTCGCCTCGCAACTCGTGGATCTGCTGCTTGTACGGTGCAATGATGCCGATCTTGCGCCTCCACTCGAGTTCCGGAAACTGATCCACCACGAGCTGCGTCAGCAGCACAAGGATACACTCGATCTCATTGACGTTGCGAAGCGACTTGGAGCCGCTCACCTGGCTCTGCTGACCCGAGAGCACGTCGTAGAACACGAATGGTCGGAACATCGGTTCTCGGTGGTATTTCCGCGCTGTCCACTCTTTCATCTGCGGAGCCTCGACAAGCTTGCTGTTATAGAAATACGTCGACGGGAACCAGGAAATCTCGGGATGCATGCGATATTGCTGAGTCAGCATGAACACCCGAGAGCCATTCTCGACAAGGCGCTGGAACAAACTGCGGTCGTAGCCAAGTTCGATGAGTCGCTTCGAGATAACAGTCGCCGGCAGCTGCCTATGGTCACCCACGAGCACGATACGACTGGGGAGGAACTTAAACGGGATAAGCAGAGAAGCTTCCACAGCCTGTGCAGCTTCGTCGATCACCAACGCGTCGAAATGGTGTGATTGGAGCTCACACATCGCGACAGATCCGGCTCCGCTCAATGTGCAGAACACGATCTGAGCGTTTTGGATGATGGTCTGGCGCGCCTGCTTCGCTGTGGGGAAAGCCGACTTATGCTTATTCACCAGGCTCTCGAGCAGAATTTCTTCCACTTCGCTGGCATACTTGCGCCATTTCTTCTTTCGCGTGAAATCTTGTTGGTTCTGGCGGTCGGACGAAGACGTTCGCTGTTGTTGTTGAAGGCTCTCGGGACGACCGACTCGCACAAGACGAGGGCGGTATGACTTGCGCTGTCTCGCGTCGTAAACCCCTTCACTCAGCAAGCGAACGATCAGTTCGTCCACTGCGGCATTGCTAGGAGCTGCGACCAGCACACGAATCGAGTCCTGCGCGACGCTCTTCTTCTGATTTGCAGCAGCAGCAGCTGAGGGTTTCTCGTGAAGGGAGGCGCCGATGCGAATGCGAGACTTCGCTTGAGCTTGACGCGAGGCGGACAGAGCCGCGCCGTCGAGTAGAGCGCTCAATGCGCCAAGAATTGTTTTCGTCTTGCCCGTCCCTGGCTACACAGAAACACAGAAAGAAAAGAAAATGAGGAATCTCCTCCTGATAGTGCGCCAGAGACTTGCTGTTGGCAGACGCACCGGCCCTTGGATAATGCTGATGCAGCTGCCATCGCTGATGGCGCCGAGGATTGCTTGGAGCTGAGACGGATTGTACTTGCCCTCGAGCTCCTCGTATAGTCCTGGCGTGAGCTTTTTACGCGGTTCGATGATCTGCGTCTGCTCCGACTTGACGATTTCGGGGATGATACCACTCATCAGCATCTCTTTGGTCTCCGGTTTGAAGAATCTCACGGACTTGATCGCTTGGAACTCTCGAGCACTGGTTGTGAGGTTATGAACCTGGTCGAGAGACCAGCTCCATTGAGCAGAATGCTGGTTGAGCAGACACATTTCCATGATCGAGGCAAAATGCGCCGCCGCATCTGGATCATCAGTCGTCGCTGAGGGTGCACGGACCAGCACACACAGTTGGTCAGAACTGGATGATGGTCCGCTCTTGTCATTTGACGAGACAGGACCTCCGACGGCGACGACAGAGCTGCAGAGAACCACGCCGAACGAGTGAACGTCGTTGCCGCGCCACTCGGGCGAGCGCATCGTTAGTAAATCTCCGCTCACGAAGTCGTTGAGTGAGCTCTTTTGGTTCGGACCCAAACGACCCTCTTGAAACGTGATGATGAAGTCGTGCTTGCCCGTTGCAGAGGTACCAGAAAAGCCACTCTCCATGAAGATCACATTCGAGTTCAACGACGGTGACGCAAGAGACGAGCCCGGCGCGGTGGCCTTCTTGACCGTAGCTGAGTGGCCGCTGGTATTGCTGCAGGGTGAAATCGACGTGAGCCACAGCCGCGCTCGCGAGCTATTGTGTAGAGACATTTCCTCAGAGTTTCGAACCGACGAAACCAGTTCCTCCAGAATGCCTTCCAGCTGCAGGTCGCAGTACTGCTTGATCCCTGTGTAGTGCATAGGGAGCCGAGCTCGAGCCTTTTCGTACGCGCGAATCAACTGGAGATGCGCCGGCTCAGTGTGCAGCACGCGTCGGGGTGTGAGATCGAGCACGAAATCGTAAAAATCGTCTAACGTCGGCCACAGCAGAGTGCTCTTGTCTTTGGCTGAGAGCGCCAGTCCGCTGGATGTATCTTTGCGCTTCTTCGCCTTAGGCTTTGATGGAGGAGAGCTATTAACTAGCAGAGATGAGTTGTCACTGTCTACGGACTGTTTCACAGCTCTTTGCTTTCCGTTGGCTAGTTGCGTCACAGTCTCGTCCAGCTTCGCTCTCTTTGCTGGTTTGTTCGGCTGTTCCCGCCCCGTAGCAGCACGAAGAGCTGCATCGAGCATACTCCCGCCGCCAGTGGATGCACCAACGTCGTCGTCATCCGATTCTTCACTCGACGATGAAGAAGACTCGGAAAGTGCTGTCGCCCGACGGCGGAAGCGCCGGAGTTCGTTATCGCTTTCCGTCTCCGAACCATCAGCGACCACCGGAGGCGGCATTCGTGGGGTCTCCGTTCGTGAAGCTTTGCCTTTCGCTAACTTCTTTGGTTGACTGGTGTGGGACCCGCCACGAGACAGTGGTCGCGAGAGATTGGCACGTGTCGCACTCCGCCTGGTGCTCGAAACAGCCTCCTCGTCCTCCTCGATGTTGTCCGCGCGTCTTGCTCGGTACTGGGAGTAGTTGCCTCGGTCAATGGTGGAACCACGACTTTCAACCGACTCATCGTCGACCTCATCGTCATATTCAGCTCCACTAGATGCAGCTTCAAGCACTGCTTCTTCAACAGCTTCAAAGCCGCCTTGATCCATGTCCACGTCGCTGCCATCGCTACTTTCTTCGCCATTGGCGTGTCCAACCTCTGCGTCCACTTTATCGGTCTTCTTCAGTACTTCGCTGAGTTCTTCACATTGATCCCGAGTTTCGGCTCGCACCAATTGGCTGGGAAATTCAAAATTCTCCTTCGCCTCTTCCATCAAACGCGACAAATGGCTATCGTCAACACTCGACTTCTCCACACTGTTCTCAGAAACCTCGGCAGTAGTTGGCAGCGGTACCGAATCAGAGTTGATGGTTTGTCCTTCGGCTGCGGCGGATGACATTAGCTCTAGGCTTGCGGAAACAACGGAATTCTCAAGGAACGGAGGTGGTTGCGGCGATTTCTCGGCTTGAAGTTGTTCGTTTGATCTTCGCAGGTCTTCATTCTCGCGCTTGAGCCGCTCATACTCCGCCAATAGGTCAGGAGGAGGACTGGAAGTTGCTGACCTTGGTGAAGGTGGTTGAATTTCTTCCTTCACAGCGCCAAAGGCGCTGATGTTCTGTTCGTTCGACTCACAGACAGACTGTACAGGGGGTGGCGTAGGCGACGCACCAATCAAGGAGATGAGAGAAGTGCGATCTCCATCAGCACTTGAAGCGACTATCCGTGGAGGCGGTGGCTGAAGCTTTCGCTCGACTTCCTCGAGAGCCTGTAAGAAAACGAGATCCTCATCAAAGTCCTCGTCGATGAAACCCTGAGACGATTGGGTAGCCTGACTATCTTCCTGAGTCGACATCACTTGATCTGGGGCTGAAAGTGAAGTCTCAATGGCAGGTTCACTCTCGCAATCTTCTTCATGCTGCTGCTGGCTAGGTTGCGCCGCAGGCAGTGGCGATGGTGACGCAGTCCACGATGGCACATCCACATCCGTTTGAGCCCTCGCGAGCGCACCTCTACAATTGGGTTGTGCGGACTCACTCGTGGCCACGTCAACTGATCGCTGTAATCCAAGCACGCGCTGCTGGATCCGCTCTTGCTGCTGCTGCATGGCTGCGACTCGCGCTTGGGCCAGCGCATCCGAGTTGGACCTGGGCTTGACAGTTTGCTTTGCCGCCGCCGACAGATCCACAGACACTGACGGAGTTCGCCTCTTTACTGGCTCGGACACGATAGGCTGAGGCCTCGCAGCCGCTCGACGCTTCGCTGAAGCTGGTGGCGTACTCGGCTCTAGAGCCGCTGCGGCTGGCTTCTTGCGCCCCGTGGGCTTCTTCCCAACGGGCCTCGTCTCGGAAACGCTGCCTGACATGGCTGCTGCAGCGCTCTTCTTCTTCGATGGCTTGTTCGGCGTCCCAGTCGACGACGCCATGCGCTTGTGGAACTCTCTGAACCCAACTTCGGCGCTGACAAACTCACTCTCGTGCCGCTTCTCGGCCAAGCTTGCGCGCTTGGACTTCTTCACAGCGCTCGGCGGCAGAGGCGCGTCATCCTCTGCATCGTGCGCAGCACTCGATCGCACGGAAGCGGCCGATGTCTTTCGCCTCTTGAGCGGAGCACTGGCATTCCGCGAAGCTCCATTGCTCTCCATTGCATTCCGCGGACTGGAAGAGCTAAGAGGAAACAATGTGCTTTTAACCAATCAAAATCACAAACTATTATTTTCAGCGAATGGTATGAAGGGGATAGAAACCGTTATTATGGAGATACGAACGTCAACTCTCAACGTCTACCAGCCATTTCCATTGCAGCACCATGGGCAAGTCGAAGGCGCGGCAGGCGGCGGCGCTACGCGCACATGCAGCTGTCGCTGCACCCACCGAGGCGCCAACATCGCTTCATGTACAAGATCGACCACCTGCGGCGCCGCGCTCGCGGTTCTTGCGCGGGAAGATCGAGTTCCTGCGCTCCAACACACGCTCCGCGGCTGGGCTCTCGAAAGTGTATCTGAATGCACACGACATGGCCCACTACGGCGTCGAGGCCGGCGCCTGCGTCGCGCTCTACAGCAGCAGCGATGGTAACAGCTTCTCGACAGTGCTGCTGTGCGGTGTCGCGTGGCCGCTGGATAAGATCAAGCGCAGTGGTGTCGGCGTAAGCTCCATGTGGGAAGACCAACTGGTCCGCAAGAACGAGTCGCATGCCGTCATGCTGCCGCTGCAGCACCCAGAGAGCCGCGTGCGAAGACGCGAGGCATTCAGGGTTGCGCTACGCGTTGTATCGCGCGCTTCTGCGGCTTCGGGGCTGTCATGGCCGACCGAGAAAGAGCGTCCATTGCTGGCCAAGTACGTCCACGTGATGCTCGCGGGCGTGCTGGTGCACAGCTCGGCGCGGCTCACGCTCAGCGTCCACGGCGTCAGCACAGTCTTTGAGGTCGACTCTGTGAGCGGTGGCGACGGTCAGAAGGTCGCTACCGATGTCGTGTATCGCGTGTCGATGGCCACAAGCGTAGACATTCGCTGGTCAGCGGCGCCGCTTACAAGTCAAGAATCGCCCGATGACGCGTCCTTGCTCGCTCCGCCGCCGCCGATCTCGAAGCGCGGATTCGCGTCTATCGGTGGACTTCAGCAAGAGATCAAAACCATCCGCCAGATCATCGAGCAGCCGCTCGTCAATCCACAGCTTTTCGAGAAGTTTGGGCTCCCGCCGCCCAAGGGACTGCTCATGTTTGGCCCCCCAGGCACGGGCAAGACCATGATCGCGCGGGCGCTCGCGAGTGAACTCAACGCCAAGATCTTCTTCATCAACGGCCCCGAGGTCGTGAGCAAGTACATTGGCGAGAGCGAAGCCAACCTGCGACAGATCTTCCAGCAGGCGGCAAAGGAAGGCCCGTCGATGATCTTCATCGACGAGATCGATGCGATCTGCCCTAAGCGCGACGGCCGCGTGGGCGAGATGGAGAAACGCATGGTCGCAACATTGCTCACACTCATGGACGGGCTCGAGAAGCAGGCCCAGGTCGTCGTGCTCGCCGCCACGAACCGACCGAACGCGTTGGACCCTGCGGTGCGGCGTCCTGGACGCTTCGACCGGGAGGTCGAGATCTCGATTCCAAATGCGATCGCGCGGCTCGAGATCTTGCGCGTATCAATTGCTAGCCTCCCTCACTCGGTCTCGGCAGACCAACTTCAAGAGCTCAGCGCGTCAGCGCATGGATACGTCGGTGCAGACATCAGCGCGCTGTGCAAAGAAGCTGCTCTGCTGGCGCTCCAGCGGACTTTCCGTGACCCCGACCAGACGACCCAGTTTTCGATTGAACTGAGCGACCTCAAGCGAGCGATGCGCGGTATCAGACCGAGCGCGCTGCGGGAGATCGCGATTGACGTGCCGCGCGTGCTGTGGCGCGATATCGGCGGCCAGCAGATGATCAAGCAGCAGCTCAAAGAGGCGGTCGAGTGGCCGCTCAAGCACCCTGAGGCCTTCGTGCGGATGGGCATTCGGCCGCCGAAAGGGGTGCTGCTTTACGGGCCACCAGGATGCAGCAAGACGCTCACCGCCAAAGCCCTCGCGACCGAGAGCTCGATGAACTTTATCGCGATCAAAGGTCCGGAGCTGTTTAGCAAGTGGGTGGGCGAGTCCGAGAAAGCCGTGCAGTCGATCTTCCGGAAGGCCCGCGCCGCGGCCCCCACGGTCGTGTTCTTTGATGAGATTGACGCGATCGCCAGCCAGCGCGGCGGCGACGGCAGTTCACAAGTCGCAGACCGCGTGCTGAGCCAGCTGCTCACCGAGCTCGACGGAATCGAGCCGCTCAAGCAGGTGCTCGTGGTGGCCGCGACGAACCGTCCGGACCTGATCGACAGCGCGCTCATGCGTCCAGGCCGCATCGACCGCGTGCTGTACGTAGGCCCGCCGGACATGACGGCGCGCAAAGAGATTCTCGCGATCCACTGCCGCAAGATCCCGCTGGGCGACGATGTGGACATGGCCACGCTCGCGACTCTCACGGAGGGCTACTCAGGCGCGGAGCTCTATGCGCTCTGTCGCGAAGCTGCAATGCACGCGATCGAGCAGGACCGCGACGCGCGCAGCGTGATGCTGTGCCACTTCCAGTTCGCGCGTGAGCGGATCACGCCGCAGATTGATGAAGCCATGCTCCAGTTCTTTGAGAACTTTCGCGATGGGCGGCGTTAGGCGGTCGCCAAGGCATAAATTAAAGACACAGGCGTTGAGACAAATTGTGCAAAATTCGGAAACAGCGCATTAGCAGTGTGCAGAGATCTGGGAATTGCTTACTGAATCTGCACCAGTTGAAGTTAGCGGGCTGCGTGGACGTGACGATTGAGAGCATCCACAATGGAACCCCTCGCGTCATCACAAAGATGCATCGAAGCGAGATTTCGCAAAAGTCCTGACTCTTGTACAGTTTCGGTTTTAAAGCACACGTAAGGCCAACCGCTGGGAGTCGGCCCCGCCGACAGCTTGAAGTCTGGTAGCAGCTTCAAGTTGTGACTCTCGCTGGAGATGGTGCAAGATCTAGTTTGGCAAGCCCCTTCCATCTCCACCCCGCGCGCCAATCTCAGTTTGAACCAGGAGTTCACTTTTCAACTCGCTCCGAAATTACGATGCGGGTCTCGCTCATTCGTCGAATCGCCTGGAGCGCTCTCAGCCTCATCCTCACCCCAACGCCCGCGCTCACCACAGCCCAGCAAATCACGCTTCCGGATGGCGGCCGCGTCACGGGCACGCTGGAGACCGACGTCGCCGGCGAGCAGATCCAGGTCTATCGAGGCATCCCGTACGCCGAGCCACCAGTGGGAGAGCGCCGCTGGAAGCAAGCCACGCTGAAGCCGCTCAGGGGCGACGTGGATGCCACCGCGTATGGGAATGTCTGCTACAACGACCCGCGCACCGACGCACGGAACGCCAACTTCCCTACATCTGAAGACTGCCTGTTCGTGAACGTGTACACGCCTGTGGGCGTGACGCAGACGTCCAAGCTCAAGGTCATGGTCTGGATCCACGGCGGCGCCTTCGTCGCAGGCTCCGCGCTCTGGTACAGTGGCACCAACCTCGTGGGCGCGGTGGATACGCAGATCGTGTACGTATCGCTCAGCTACCGCCTTTCGGTGTTCGGCTTCTTGGCCAGCGACGCGCTCAAGGCCGAGGGCGACGGCGTCAACTTTGGGGTACGCGACCAGGAGACGGCATTTCAGTGGGTGCGGCAGCACATCGCGCTATTTGGCGGCGATCCGCAGGACATTACGATCTTTGGCGAGAGCGCCGGCGCCAAGTCGGTGTACGCGCACTTGATCGCCCGCGACGGCAACCAACAGCTCTTTCAGCGAGCTATCACGCAGAGCGGTACGTACACGACGGCCCACGACATGCCGACACTTGCCAAGCAGAACAGTGTGGCGTCCCAGATCGCCACGCAGGTTGGATGCAGCTCGTCGGCGGACCTCGCGTGTCTACGCGCCGCCAACGCCAGTGCCGTGTGGGCCGCTGGCGGCTCTCTCGGCTGGCAGCCCGTGGTGGACAACGTGTTCCTGTTGGACGCGCCCTTCCAGCGGGTTCTGGATGGGAAGGTCAGCGCCGTGCCGACGATCCATGGCACAAACACGGACGAAGGGTGGCTGTTCACATCCTCGGTCACGACCACCGAGGCCGTGTTTCCCTACGTGCGCTCGCGCTTCTCCACGCTGACCGACGACGAGCTGACGCGCCTGGAGAAGCTCTACCCGGCCGCCAACTTCCCCACGGCGAACGACCACGTCTCGGAGATCTACGGAGACGCCATCTACGTGTGCCCGAGCGAGCTCTCGTCGCTCCAGCAGGCGCGCCACGGCCACCCGACGTTCCGCTACCGCTTCAACCAGACGACCACACTGCTCGGCCAGCCGCGCGCCATCCACACGGCAGAGCTCATCTACGTGTTTAACAACGTGACTGCGGTCGCGCAGGACACGGCGACGCAGACATTTGTCCACGACATGCAGCGCTACTGGAAAAGCTTTGCGCTCCATAACTCGCCCAACGGTGAGCCGCCGACTAGTCAGAACTGCGTGGACCAGTCGGCAAACGCGGCGGCGGCGGACGCAATCCAGTGGCCGGCGTACGACGCGTCCGCTCGCCAGCAGATTCTGCTCCAGGCGAGCGGACTCTCGCTCGAGACCACGGGCGCGTACATGCCGCTCCACGCCGACCGCTGTGCGTTCTGGCACGCGGTGGAGCAGCGCCTCGCCCCTTCTCTCGCGGGCTGAACATCAGATCAGTGTCGCATCCAGGCTCCAGTCGGTCAGGCATTTCGCAATGGACTGTATTGCTCTCCATGCACGTGCTGCAGCACAGAGCGCCACAGAATGAATGGCAGACTCACATGCATGTTAATTAACTCAGCGGCTTGGAACCTCCAAGTTGGCAGCTGCTGGTCATGTACAGTGTACTGTACCGTACAGCAGTCATCCAGAGTGCCGGCTGTCTGGCTGACAGTGAAGACAGTCCATCACAGCGCGTGAACCCTAGTGATGGCGATGTGTTTACTCTTGATCCGGTCGATTGATTGATGAACCAGTTGAAGTTGTCGCCAGCTGGAAGGCGCCAGACGCTGATTGAGAATGTGTGGGCTCTGGTACAGGACAGTCTGAAGTCCAGACCCTGTGGCAGAGGAGGTACTCGGACTGATCCTGAGGTTTGTACTGCTATTCTTACCAGGCGCGATTGCACGATGGACGCCACGCGCATCAACAGGCTTTGCGCATCACGCGGCGTTTATTGCACTGCGTTGCTCACTCACACAGTGTGGAGTGTACTTCGGCTGATCTCCACAGAATCCAATAACATGGCATGGAGACTCCTGCCAGGAGTCCTGGCCCACGTGGGCTGCTGGCAGAAGTCCCAGCATTCCCTGCACCAAGTGCTGGGACAAGTCGAAAGTCGCGGACTCAGGCTCGCGCTGGTCCAAGTTGGACTCCACCAACATGCCAGAACAGACGCCCCGAACTTCAAGCGCGCACCGGCATGATGAATGCTGAGTGTACTGTGCGTGCTGTACCAACCAGTCTCTCCCCCCTCTCCCCGGTGCTATGCGTACTATAGTGCGTGTCCACTTGATCGTTGGGTCACGACTCGTGGACCATAGCCCACGGCGGAATCCTTGAATTCACTTCCGCCACGCAGTTTCAGTTCTCTCGTCTTCTGACCAAGCAGCCCTGCCGCCCTCCCCTCCCATCGCCTGCTTCGTACACTCTTTCTTCACCATGCAGCTCCCACTCATCCGCCACGTCCTGTCGGCAGCCGTGGCTGCGACGGCGTTGCTCTCGTCGCCGTCGTCGGCGCAGCAGATCACGCTCCCGGACGGCGGCAAGATCACGGGAACGCTCCAGGCCAGCGCCGATGGCACTCAGGTGCAGGCGTTCCGCGGGATCCCGTATGCCGAGCCGCCGGTGGGCGAGCGCCGCTGGAAGCAAGCCACGCTCAAGCCGCTCGAGGGCGCCATCGACGCCACGAAGACCGGCAACGCGTGCTACGGCGACGGCCGCGTGGACGCGCAGTCGTGGCTGGTGCCAAACTCGGAGGACTGTCTCGTCGTCAACGTGTTCACGCCCGCGGGGACCACGGCCACGTCCAACCTGCCGGTCATGGTATGGATCCACGGCGGCGGCTTCGTGTCGGGCGCGAGCAACTGGTTCGACGGCACCAACCTCGTGGGCGCCTCGGGCAACCAGATCGTGTACGTGTCGCTCCACTACCGCCTCTCAGTGTTCGGCCTCTTGTCCAGCGACGCGCTCAAAGCCGAGGGCGAGGGCGTCAACTACGCCTTCCGCGACCAAGAGACGGCGTTCAAGTGGGTCCACCAGAACATCGCGCTCTTCGGCGGCAACCCGAACCGCATCACGGCGGTCGGCGAGAGCGCCGGCGCCAAGTCGGTGGGCACGCACCTGCTCTCGTACGACGGCAACCAGCAGAGCTTCCACCAGGCCATCGCCGAGAGCGGCGTCTACACGTCGGCGCACGACATGCCTAACCGCGCCAAGCAGAACGCGGTGTTCGACTCGATCGTCGGCAAAGTGGGCTGCAACTCCACGACCGACGCCGCCACGCAGCTGAGCTGCCTGCGCACTGCCGACACGAGCGCGATCTGGGCGGCTGGCGGTCTGATCGGTGGCTGGCAGCCCGTGGTCGACAACGTCTTCCTGCTCGACTCGCCCATCGAGCGCTTGCGCGCAGGCAAGGTGAGCAACGTGCCCACGATCTTTGGCACCAACACGAACGAAGGCTACACGTTTGTGAACACAGCCAATTTGACCGACCCGCGCGCGTACCTGAAGGGCCGGTTCCCACTGCTCACTGAGAATGAGATCGATCGCGTCCTGGAGCTCTACCCGGCGGAGAACTTTTCCTCGCAGGTGCTTCGCTTCAGCGAACTGTACGGCGACTACAACTACGTGTGCCCGAGCCAGCTCTCGTCGCTCACACAGGCGCAGCTGGGCCGCCAGTCGTTCCGCTACCGGTTCAATGAGACCTCGACGACGTACGGCGAGGCGCTCTCGGTCCACACGGCCGAGCTCAACTATGTGTTCAACAACGAGTCCATGCTCGCCAAGGACGACGCCACCCAGGGGCTGGTCAAGACCACGCAGCGCTACTGGACCAACTTTGGCATCACGGGCTCCCCCAACGGCGCGAGTACCCCGCCCACTGACTCGTGCGGCGATGCCTCGGCCGACGATGCGTTCCAGTGGCCGGCGTACGACCCGACGACGCGCGAGCAGATCGTTATCCAGTCGAGCAAGCTTGTGCTAGAGAAGACGGGCGCGTACATGGCCCTCCACGAGGAACGCTGCGCGTTCTGGCACGAGGTGGAGCGGCGCCTTGCCCCACAGCTGGCCGCGTAAACGAAAACGGATCTAAACCCACGGCATAGCGTTGAAATATTAAAACGTGGAGTTCTCTCTCTCTCACTCTCACTTGACTCGGTGTTTGTTCTAGTCGCGGTCCTGTTGGTTTTCTGTGGAATGTTGAAGTTGACCTCAACCTCCACATTTCTCACACGTCGCAGAATTATGAAGCACGTCGGCTGTAGCCCGTCATGTTCAGCTTTAATGCCACTTGCAGGGCCATCCATATGATCCGGAGTACAGGCACATATTCCAAGATGATGGCGTGAAGCTGCTACTTCGGTATTGTAGTGCGTGCCAATATTCTCTCCAACGAGCGCTCGACATGAACTGCTTTATTGCGTGGTGGTCAATGCCGAAGGTTTTTTACTTTAGCTAGTTCGATACGAATCAGCGGGTTGGTCCACGCAAAAAGGAGATGCTATGGTATTCTAAAATGCCAGAAACCACATGAAACTTCCTGCCTCTAACCATGCGACCACACTGGTTGCGTTTCCACTTGTCAAAAAGGTGCGTTCCTCCTTGGTGTCCTACGGCTGGTCTGAGTCGCTGTCGTGGAGCTCGAGGTGGATGTCGGCCTCTGCAACGTACGAAATTGCCTCAATTGCTCTGTAGAAACAAAATTAGCATTCAGTATTGAACTCCAAACTCGCTACGAACGCAAGACTCACTTTCTCGCTCGCTTGGCCACTTCGTGCGCTTCTCCGACTTTGAGATCTGGTTTCACAAAGATTGCGACGTCCACAACGGTGCCGCTACCGTTCTTGTACGGCACCCAGTGGGTGTTGATGTGGGTGGTGCCCGTAATCTCTGGAATCGTCGCGAGCGCTCCACTGACGTGGGCTTTGATTTCTCGGTATGGCCGCATCTCCTGTTCGATCAACTGCTTGGCGCTTTCTCGAGAGCGGTCTTCAGGGGCTAAGCAAAGTCAACTGGCACCGTCAATTTCATTTAAGCGACGGCGTCCACTTGACGTTGAAGGTGACGCAGAACGCACCGAAATCGACATCAATGTGTACAAGGACTTCGGACACGTCTCGCATTTGCTGAAGAATGTGAGAACGGACGCGAGCGGCGATCTAACAGTCGCCAACGGGATGAGAGGAGAAGCCCAATACACACAATAACGTCCACGAGCCCACCTGTTGAGCCATGGAAATGCTCGTACGCGCGTGGACCTTTTGAATTTGGGAAGAGCGAACGTCAAGGTTTGCAGCAACCAAATCTCCAATCTTGGAGAAGTACGTACGTGGACGCGCAAGTCAACCAGTGTGTATGGACCCATTCGACGCGCTCGAATGTTGGACACGAGACGAACATCGTCTACGTTACGAGACTAAAACCACACGGGAACTGTAAGTCAGCGTACCCGGCAGGGTGGATCGCTGGAGAACACGAACTAATACCACTTCGTTCAAAACTTCCAACACCTCTGCTTCCACGCTTTTGTCTGTGAGCTCGCGAACACTATTGCAGCCAAGACGACAAGACGAAGGCTGAGTCACCACCCAGTCACCGCCAAAACTGCACATCTCAGTTGCGCACCTGTCCATGCAAATCTCGGCGCCAGTCTTCATGATCATTGCTGACACAGCAATACCAGCGGCTACAAGTGACATCCCCAGAGTAAGAACCCGTGAATACGAGCAACGTTCTCGTACGCTGGAACCTACCTGGATCCAGCAGCGGCATGCCGGCAATGGAGCCAAGGATACCACCGAGCGCGACAATAGACGAGATCGCGTCTGTGCGGTGGTGCCACGCGTTAGCCACCAGCACCTTGCTTTGGATCCTTTCGCCGATGCGCACCGTCGCGTGGTACAGTGCTTCTTTTGCGACAATCGAGACACCGGCGGCACCAGCCGCCAGAGCGAGTTGTGAGTTACGGTCGAGATCGCCCACGAACGGCAACGAGAGCTGCGGCACTGCCTGCGCCACGTCTCCCGCACTCCCCCAAAGGTCTTGAAAGCTCTGGAAACCGTCCATACCAATGCCAGCGCCGCACAGCACGAGGATCGCGCCAACCGATAGGGACCCCACGGCCTCATACTTGCCGTAGCCATACGGGTGCTTTGGATCAGGAGGTAGACGAGCCACTCGCACGCTCCACAACGTCACGAAGTCGGACAGCAGATCCGACAGCGAGTGCGCAGCGTCGGCGATGAGAGCACTGGACGAACTCGCCACGCCCACGACGCCCTAAACCGATACAATGCCCGTTCACGAGGATCAGTGACGGGCTCTGTACGCAAGTTGACGACGTGGGAACTGTACCTTTGAGAGCGTCATGCCCAGGTTGACATACATCCCCACCCGCGTGATCTTGATCGCTTCTTTACCTAGTCCATCGCCACATCGAACCAACAATGGTTAGCCAAGCATGATGCAGACGCCACAACGCCAAACGAGACAGTTACCCACCTTGGTTGACCATTTCCTCGCGCTGGGTGAATCCACTTGGACCTGGAGCTTCACTCCTCCCATCCAACCGACTGTCTCCACATCTGTCGCCGTTGGTGGTGAGTGGTGGCGTTGTTGACATCGTTGGATCCTGCAGATCGGACTGCGGCGCCGCCAATTGGCTGAAGCTCACGACACTGCGGCCGCCGCGCCAGCTCAGCACGTGGACCGACGAGCGCACGGACGAGAGCACGAGCGAGTGGACGCCGCGCTGAAGCCGAGGCGGTGGCGTGTGGCACACGGACGCGACTACCGTCGGTAGCGATCGAGAGAGTCGACCGATCGCGCGCATTTTCGCGCCGTACATGAGCGCTGGAGCAGAATGGAATCGGCGCGTTTGACAACCCACGGATCAATCGAATCCGATACAGTGCACCAATGTCCGCTTGGTGCGTGCGGCTGACATGTACTGTTCGCACACACTCTGTACTCAAAGTTGTGATGTCAATTCATTCTCAATTCATTTCGAAGTGGCTCAATTCAATGAGGTTCGGATTGAATCGTGGATGACCTGTGTTTGAACATTTGAGCTAAAAGTTGTCTTGTTTATGCACAGCTAGTCCAAAGCGACAGCGCACGCACGATATCGAACCTGCGACTTTCGATGTGCTGGAGCAGAGACGAGCCAACGTTTCACTTCATGTGGCAGACTCTTTGGTCGACGATCCTCAAGTGAAGAGATCAGCGTTGAGTTGACTTTATGTTGCAGCTATAACGCCGTCGCAGATGTGGCAGCACACCTTGATCTCACTACCAAGATCACCAAGGGACTCCAACACGCACGAGCAGATATGCGTGGCATGGCGACTGGCCCGGTCATTGAACCGGTGATCTTTTTAACCACTGAAGTTCTCACTGCACAATGAAACGAATTTTCATGCATGTTCGGAAATGTACAATATTCCCAATTGTGAACCAGATGCAAAGATGGTTTTGAAGGATATTGGAAGAATCCAGGTCTATCTGCAGACTGCACTGCCTGGCAGCAGGATCTCTGTCTCTTTCAGTTCCTCCTAAACGCTCAGAGCCTTTTTGATTTTGGACGTCGTGGTGAAGCCCCGCCCACTGGGCGGCCAGGCAGTCGCACCAACTGTGCAGTACGTACTGTACCTCGCTGATACAGTGTGCTACATCAAAATATGGAAGATTTATTGCATCTTTGCGATGAGGCATCAGATTAGATTCTGGGAGCGACCAGATAACTTATGCAAAATGGCGCCACGCCGCTGGTCACGTGTCACGCCTGAAAGAGAACGATGGGAGGTGTAGATCTGGCCCACAAAGCGATTCTTCAACCCTCGTGAATGAACAATTGAAGAATTGAAGCGACAAGGAGCATTTTCTGGACAAGTTCAAGTCCGATGTACCTACTGGAACCGGGAGTGACTCCCGGGGAGTCACTGTGAGATTGAGAGTGTAGGTCTCCTCCTTGGAAGCCGACCCTTGAAGGTCAGGCGGCCAACACGTGTCGCCCAATCCGCTGTCTTGGTCAATCGAACCTCTAACAACGCATACTTTGGGCACTGGCTGAAGCGGAAGTTTTGTGGACGGCGCGTTGGTTGGCTGTCTTGGCTGGAGCATCGCCCGTCTGCTGGTTTTTCTTGCATCTGCTCACAGTCACTGTGCATCGACGGGGATGTCGAAAGGGAAAGAGTTTGTACGAGCGTCACGCGTCACGGGTGACAGTTTCACAAAAGCACATGAGGTTTTATTGAGGTTTTATTCTCCGCTCCTCTCCCTTCTTCCCCCGCCTCCGCTCTGTTCCTCCCTCCCCTCCGCCATTCGCACATTCTCGCGCCCACACACCCAAGCCTGACTCTCGAGTGAAAGCCCGTCCTGCCACTCAAACGTCCCCCCTCCGCCGTTCCGCTCCCCCTCCCCTTCTCTTCGATCTCGCTACTTTTGTTCTGGGTGGCGCCGCCGATCAATATACAATCAGACCCAGAGGCTGCAGCGACGGACTAGAAAAATCCCGCGTGATCTCCCCCCCAACCTCCTCCCCTCCGCCACAAAAGCACGCCGACGTTGGAGTATCAACAATGGCCACGCCGAAAATGGAGGAAACCAACAGCGTACGCATTGTTTTTTTGGTGATGGCTTTCGGTTGGATCGAATGCGATGTTGACGACTCGGTCTCTCTGCGTGTATGTGCCATCTATCCACGCAGTTGTCGCGCCAGTTGTCGGCGTCGAATGAGGAAGCGTGGCTCACGATGGGCCGCATCGCCGAGATGATGGGCGATGACGAGAACACGATGCTCGCGTACGAAAAGGTGTTGTCGCACAACCGTCTGAATGCCACGGCGCTGTTCGCGATCGGCTGCTGCTACGAGAAGGTGGAGGACTACACCAAGGCGGCCGATTGCTTCCGCGGGCTCGTGTCGCTCAACGAGCAGAACTCGGAGGCCTGGGGCCACCTGGGTTACTGCTGCCTCATGATGAACGACCTCACGAGCGCCCACACGGCGTACCAGTACGCCATGTACAACAACCCCATGTCCCAGAAAGACCCGAGCATGTGGTACGGCATCGGCCAGCTCTACGAGCGCCTCGGCTCGCTCGAGCACGCGCAAGAGTCGTTTGAGGCCGTGCTGCGTTTTGAGCCAAATTTCAACATGGCGCTCGAGGTCAAGTTCCGATTGGGCATCATCGCCAAGCAGCGCGGCGACTATGAAGGCGCGCTCGAGCGCCTCAAGTCGGTGCTCCACGATGTGCAGACCAACATGCAGACCAACGAGATGGCCAGCGACATTTGGACGCAGATTGGCCACGTCTACGAGCTCAAGGACGAGATCCAGCTGGCCAAGAGCTCGTACATGAAGGTCGCGGAGCTCAACCCGAACAACGCCAAACCTTTGCAGCAACTGGGCTGGCTCTGCCTCAAGCACGGCGAGCACGCGAATGCGATCGACTACCTGAAGAAGGCCGTCAACATCGACCCGAACGACGGGAAAGGCTGGTACCTGCTGGGTAGGTGCTACATGGCGGTCCACGAGTTTGAAGAGGCGTACGACGCCTACAAGCACGCGGTGACCACAGACTCGCAGAATCCGAACGTCTGGTGCTCGCTCGGCGTGCTTTTCTACCAGCTCAACCAGCACTTGGACGCCCTCGACGCGTACTCGCGCGCGATCAACATCAACCCCAACATTTGCGAGGTCTGGTACAACGTTGGTACGCTCTACGACACGTGCAACCAGACGAGCGACGCGCGCGACGCTTACCAGAAGGCCGCTGAGCTAGGCGCCGACGCGCAGTTTATCCGCGAGCGTCTCGAGTTGCTGCGTGCGCGCGAGACGGGCCAGTCTACGATCGGCATGCCAGGTGCCAACTCGGCGCCCGGCCCGTCGGAGCCCCCCACGACTTCACCGATGCCAACGTTCTCTGCCCGCCCGACTGCTGAGACCAATTACGCGGCCCAGCCAGGTGCTCCTGGCCCAGGAAATCCGGTCATTGGTGCGCCGGGCTCTGCTCCAGGCGCCCCGATGTCCCACCTTCTGCGCGGGGGTCCACCGGGGGAAGGACCCATGGCCATGGGTAATGGCCCGCCGTCCGGGGGTCCGGGCAAGCGACCAGAAGGACCTGGTGGGATCCCGACCAGCGGCCCCTTGAGCCAGGGCCGAGCGATGGGCAGCAACGGCGGTGGCATGGATATGATGCGCGGCATGAACCGCGGTGTGGGTATGAACAACGGCATGATGCCGCGCGGTGTGATGGGCCCCATGGTGCCCGGCATGCAGCAGTCCCACCCACAGGCCGCGCAGCCCGTGCCAGTGCACCACGCCCAGGCGCAGGCGGCCCATGCTCAGGCGCAGGCCCAGGCCCACCATGCTCAGATGGCCCAAGCGCAAGCCCACCACCATGCGCAGATGCAGGCTGCCCAGCACCACGCGCAGGGCCAGCTCCCTCCGAACCACATGCAGCAGGGCGACCGCCGCGGGCTCCCGGGCCGACCGATAAAGGAAGAAGGACCCGGCGGATTGAGATATGCGATGGACGGCGACCGGAAGATGGGCCCACCGCCCCCGCAGCGGCTCGCCGGTTTGAACCCGAAAAACCTGGGCGGTCCGCCGCAAGGTCTCGGTGGACCTCAGCCGCGCCGCGACGCATTCCCAATGCCGATGGCAGACCAGAAGCACCGTGGCCACTCGTCGCTTCCTCCTCCTCCTGGTCGTCGATAAACGTGCAGTTGTTGTGTATCCGTCCAAGTCGAATGTGCGAAACGAGAACGAGAACGATCCCAAGAGCAAGTGAGAAGAAGGTTAGAAAACTGGCGGTAGCTGTTTGAGCCGAGCCGAGCCGAGCCGAGCCGTCCAAGTGATGCTGCGACCGAGGTGGTCATAGTATAGGAAGAAACACCAAGCAACAGAAAAAAGCAGATTAGTGTAGGATTATTATTCCAATCGAGAGCAACCCAGGTTTCTCCACACAACATCGTGTTCACGCAAAGCATCTGTGCATGGAAGCTGTCACCGTTCGTGTCTACTCCGAGATATATGCATTGGTGAGATCTTTCAAACGCCGTCTACTTCCTCTTTCCACCCTTCCGGGCATCCTTGCCACCCTTCCTGGCATCCTGGCCAGGTCTCTTGCCATCCTTGCCACTCTTGCCATTGGTCGGTCGCTGCCGCACCACCAAGCCCTTGGCCTTCTTCACGGCCGCGGCGCCGCCCTGCGCTGCGATCTGGTTCTGCTTGAAGCGGAACCGTGCCGCCTTGTCGGACGGCGCCATCTCATTGTGCTTCTGCTGCGGCTTGGACGCCAAGTGGGCCTTTATCTCCGCTACCTGCTTCTTGCTCTTTTTGTCGAACATAAAGGTGTCCGGCTCCTCACCGACTTCTTGGCGGTAGTACTCAGCGTCGTCCACCTCCAACTCGTTGTCGTTGGTCGGGCGGTAGCCATCGTCGTACTGGTCGTCATCGCCCTTGGCGTTCTTCCGCTCCAGCTTGCGCTGCTTCTTGGCCTCACGAGCATCGGTCTTCTTGCCAACGTTGGCTTCTTGCTCCTCGCGGCGTTTGCGCTTGAGAGCCTGGGCCGTCTCACGCTTGGCCTTGTCCTTTGCAGCTTCTTCTGGCGACTTGTTGACTGTAAAAGATACACACACAGAGATCATCAGCATCCTACCACCATTCGATTGGACTTTTAGCCGTTTACAACGTACTGTAGGCGTGGTAAAGCACGTCGCCTTCACAGATTTCGCGCTCGACCTTGGTCAGCTTGAGCGTAAGACGAGGGCCAATTTCGTTGAGACGAACCGCACTCTTCTCCGACTTCTGGTTACCACGGCCGCGGAACGAATCCGGGAGCGTTACGTGGGTCGACTCGTCTTCGGCCTCTGAGTCCGACGTCACGCCACCGTCGGTGCCACCCGTGGCGCCGCGGCCGAGCACGTACTCGCTGATGTCGTCCAGCTTGGACAGGTTCGGGATCTTGGCGCGAACAATATTCTTGACACTGTGCAGAACCGGCGAGCAAGTGAGCTTGGTTCATTCTATCACATGCAGACATGCCAATCACGCACCTCTTCGTGAGTCCCAACGGATTCGCGCGCACGACATATTGGCGGAACTCAACCGTGTCCGTCTCCTTCTCGTAGTTGAAAAGCACTACGCGGCGACACTCGGCGAGCTTGACGGTCTGCACGTCGATGGGCGGGAACATGTTCTGGAAGGTCACGTTCATGAGCTTGATGTGGTCCTCCGTGCCCGTGAAGTTGTTGAGCACAACGAGTGGCTTGGTCGAGAACGCCGACTACGTCACGCACAGAAAAAAACGCTGTGTGAGGCCATTTGAACCCGGAAATACGCTAAATTGCCAACTCACCGAAGTGTCGATCGGCCGCTTGTGGACGAGGTGGACTTGGCTCATGAGCGAGTAGCCCACAACCTTGAACGACAGCGTGGGACCACGCGGGATGCGCGCGATCTTGAGGTTGGTGCCGGCTTCTGTGTTGGTGAAGAAGATAAAGTGCGTGACGCCGAGCGGCGCGCCGACCGCGATGAAGTCTTTGAGGGTGTTCTTGCGCTTCTCGCGCAGCTTGTCGGCCGTGAAGGGCAGCATGGCGCGCCGCACGTCCTGCACGAGATCGGAGATGACGCTGGGCACTTTGCCCATCTTGAACACAAAGCTCATGGGCGTGTTCTCATCCTCGGCGTTGGCGCGCTCGGCCACGTGGGTCCTGGTCTTCTTCTGCTCAGCCACAGAGAGAGATAGATAGATAGAGAAGAATGGTCAGTTTCGATGGAAACAACATGCACAGAGAGCACTTGAGAGCGCGCATCGGCACATACTCGTCGTCCTCCCTTCTTCGGCATGGTCGAGGCTGGAGGTGAGGTCGAGTCAACGCGCGGTATCTGCAGTCAAGAGCACTCGGCACGTGCAACTCACAATCTGGGCATCCTTTCACGCTCCATTGGCTGGGCACCAACCACAGTGACAATCTGACTCTCTGAGATACTCAGATTCAGAGATGAGGTGATAGTGACATACCCGATTTAAGGACTGAACCGCTGCTTGGATCAAATGGTGTCCCACATTTTCATGTGGGATGCCCGACTCCACCATGACACCGTCCCACTACCCCCCCCAGATGGAATTGCGGATTAGTCAACTTGACCTTCTGGCAGAGGGCACTTTTCCAGTGCGATAGCTCCGCTGCCATGAGCACTGGACTGGAGCCCCAATTACGGTAGAGTTGCTGTTCAATGCTATAGGGTCGGGGTCCTCATCATGGAGAAGCGCGTGCTTGCAGTTTGCAGTCCACAGCTGTGGAGCTCATCGGTCAGCTTCTCACACTGGCCATGGCCTCGACAGTTGCTAAAAACTGCTGACGAGTCCCATCCACTGACCGTACAATCTGGCCTCCACATGCGAGTCCATGTGGGCATGATTGCCGTCTTACCGTCGGTTCACAGCAGCTTCCCTCGTAGTCAACGTATTAGCAGATTCCATTCGGACTGACATGTGAGTTCCGCCAGCCACATGGTCTCGTGGAGACCAGAGTGTGGTTTCGTTGACGCGATACACTAGACTCGACTGGTTCTTCCACTGGCCACCATTTCAGTATTGAGCGATCGCACTAACAAGCCAAGTGGGTTCCACTCCTCTGGCTCTCCGAGTTGACCAAGTCTGGACCTTGAGGACGACAGACTCGCCATTCTCCC
This sequence comes from Pythium dissimile, assembly GCA_023336445.1. Classification (NCBI taxonomy): domain Eukaryota; phylum Oomycota; class Peronosporomycetes; order Pythiales; family Pythiaceae; genus Pythium; species Pythium dissimile. Next base: position 72,443 of record JAADWZ010000018.1, on the reverse strand, counting down.
TTTTTCTTTTCGTCGCTGGCACCAACTTTAATACTGGGTGGATTAATGCGATTCTCTTCTGCTGCGTCTCGCGGCACGCCGCGACGTGCGTTGTTGCTCGGCGTCACTCTGCTGGTGCTCGCAGTGCTCGTGAGCGTCGTGACCGCACAGGAGGCATTTGATGCTGGCTCCGGCAACAAAACCGAAGTGGAGCGAGCGGCGACCCCGACCCCGACCCCAACTCCACTGCTGGATACATACACGGTTCCGGCGCCCTCGGCGATGCCCGGCTCCACTGCGTTTGCGTACACGCCCAACGTGCAGTGCGACGAAGTCGTGGCGAACGCGTCCATGCGGATCTACATGAACAACCAGGCGCTCTTCACTAAGTGCGTGCTCGAAGGCAAGTACCAGATCTTCCCGTACACCGGAACGCTCCCGACCAAAGAGCAGATTGACTCGATGGTGCGCGCCGAGTCGTGTCGCTCCGTGTTCACTGCGTGCGTGCTGGGCAACTTGCCGCAGTGCGACATTGGCGGAATGGCCTTGAAGAGCGCAACTGAGACCCTCCTCAAGATCGCTATCGACGTCCTTGAGGGCAAAGAAGTCCCCGACTCGAAGAAGTTTTACGAGCTGCTGCTCTGGCGCCGAGACGTGAATCTGGCGCAGGCCAAGGGCCTCGCGTATGACCAAAACTCGCAGTTGTACAGCGAGTATTCGCGCAACCTGTGGGAGGCACTTACCAACACCAACGTTCTGGTATCGCACGACCTGACCATTTCGTTCGAGGGAAGCGGCTCGAAGGACGAGGCAGTGACCGAAAACGTGTTCCTGAACGTCTCCAGCGGCTCGGACGTGTCGGATCTTGTTGGAAAGGTCCGAGCGCCGGATACCTCCGGAAGCGCCGACTTCTCCAACAAGGCTAACGCGACTTCGGCCAGCAGCGAGCGATCAGCTCGATCCGCCGTTATGGGTATGATGGTCGCCTCGGTGGTGTTGTGGGTTTCGCTGTAGATATCGAACCTTCTCCACCGGTACCAGTAGTAGTGTTTCGTGGTATGTACGTGAAGTATCCAAGTAATGTGAATCGATGTTGTGGCGTCCCAATGCAGTTTCTTTCGTATAGTGTACGGTGGAGAGTGTTGAGAGGACCATGGGAACGTGTTCACAGAGGATGCCTCGTTTTATGGTCTGGACAACCCGGACGAGTGACATGGTATTGGTGTGGTTGCCACTGTGTTGGTTGAATCTGTGTGCTGTATCACACTCACCGTCATGGATATGGTACTGGACATCAGTCTATACTGTATTAGTATCGTAAAAGAGTCGAGATATCTTGCCACTTCCACGGGTCACGAACGGCGTCACGCCTCACCAAGGCATGTTCCGCTGTTGGGCAGGTTGCTGTGCCGCTCCGATCCACGTCGCTAATTGACCGCACTTGGCTTCGGGATTCTCTTTCAAAATATCCGTGAAAAAGCTAGATATTCTGGGAACAAGAGCTCACTTGATTCAATCAAATTGGCCAGTGGACCGGCTCTTTTTGTGACTAGTTGCAGATGCGGCTCTGCACGCCAGCCTGGACCTCCAGTCCAGATGGAGCTGCCAGAAGCGATCGCTCCTTTTGTATGAAGGTATCTATGCCGCACTTGGCACTCGCCTGGCTGTTGATGACGCGCCGGATCGCACGGCAACGCACTGCCCACTTGACGTCCTGATCCGATGACACCGCTTTGTGTTTGAAAAAGGAAGGTCTCAAGCGTCCATCATCAATTGACGATAAGTTGCTGCGACGGCTGTAAGGTCCCCACTGGCGAGGGGAGGAGACCAACGCCAGTTCGTTCATCATCTTCTGTGCGATCTGTTATAAATAATACTGATCGTGTGATCGATTGATTCGACGCCGTTCTGGACACTTCCCGACTGGTTGCGCCAAGATGAAGACCTCCTCGATCATTCTGGTGCTGAGCGCCGCCGCCGCCGCCGCGCTCGCCGACGCGCAATCGTATCCCGCATTCCAATGGAAGCCCTGGCCTCGCCCGCCGGACAACCTCGACACGCCCGCGCCACCAACACCGGCTCCGTTGGCGGTTGATCTCGGGCCGGAGACGCCGTTGACCACTGTGCCAGCGACTGACACGCCAGTGGCGACCGAATCACCGACGACTGCGACCCCGGAGCAGACGACGGCACCGCCTGAGCCAACGCCATCGAACTCCACCGCCGTACCACCAGCTACCGACACTCCCACCCCAACATCGCTCACAGCCACGCCGTCGCCAGTGGCAACAACTACACCTGCACCAACGACCACACCTGCGCCAACTGCATATGTGCCGCCGCCGATCCCAGTCCCTACGAATGACTCGACCACCTTCGAGTGGGTGGCCCCAATCGTCTGCAACGAGCAGGTGGCCAACACGATCTACGCCATCTACGAGAAGAACAGTGCCCTCTTCGTTACTTGCGCCAAGGAGAGCGAGTACCAGATCTTCCCGTTCTCGGGCATTCGGCCGACACCCAGTCAGATCCACGCGCTGGCGACCACCAAGGCCTGCATCGTGCTCTTCACGGCCTGCGTGGTGGCCAACCTGCCCGAATGCGACACGAGCGGCATCAGTCTCAAGTCCGTGACCGAGACGCTGCTCAAAGTCGCAATCGACATCGAGAACGGAAAGGCGTCGCCCGACACGATGCGGTTCCACGACATGCTCATCTGGCGCCGCAACTCAAACCTCGCCAAGGCCGCCGGGGTGCCCAACGGGAACGACTCGGTGCTATATGCCGAGTACGCGCGCGACTTGCCCGCAGCTCTAGCAGAGTACAGCGTCGATATCAAACAGGATCTAACGATCGTGTACACGGAGTCGTCTGGCAGCGGGGCTGGCAAGAGCTACAATTTCGACGAGTCGGTGGGATCGATCGACGAGACCGCTGGTAGCGTCCATGCAAATGTGGACGTCGCGGACGACGGCAGCTTGGACGCGGAGCAAGCGGTCTCGCCAAGTGTCGGCAGCCGCGGCAACTCCACCGACACGGCACTCAAGACGCTGAGTGGAGCGCCATCTCGTCCGAGTGCTGTCGTAGCAAGTGTGGGTCTTGTGCTATTGTCGGCAGCGGTGCTGTTGCTCTAAACGCCCTAAGGGCCTTGCTTGTTTGTACTGTATGAATGAATGGATCCAGGAGCTGACCTCTCATGTTGAAGCCTCTCAATGGGAAAGTCCTCCAACCTTGTGCACAGGAAAGTGTAATCTCAGAGTGTTCCCAGGACTGTCCAAGCCCGGCCTTTCCTACTGATTGCTGTTTAGCAGCTTACAGATGTGAACGCTCAATAGCGACAGCCTGTTCGAGTAGGGCGCTTTCTTTAAATTTATTTTTTATGAGAGAAATGCTTGAAAGCATCGCATATGCTGTCTTCTTCACCTCCCGCTTTACCCTGACGATATACGTAGTAAGGTGGCTGCAGCTGGTCAGACTCTCCAACATGTCTTCCAATGATTTCACGTACGGTTAGCCATGCTTCTCCGTCGCCGAACACCTTCAACTAAGCACATCTTCATTCCACGAAAGAACTTGCGCACGTTTGTTACCAGTGTCATAGGCTATAGAGCGCCTTGTCTTCCGCTTGTGAAAATGTTCCAGGAAGATCAAAGCGACTCTAGTGGAGCGTAGCATCATGCAGCGATATGCAGTCACTGTACATGCAACTTGCATGTCTCCTATTTTCCCCACTGCGCCACTCATCACAACAGTTTCTGATCCGATCCATTCGGCCAGTTTAGCTGTAGCTGCGTTGATTACAACCACGCCGCATACGGAGACTTAGTGGTGTGCTGTATTTCAACGCAGCTACAGCATTGAAACGCACTGAGATGTGTCGTTGGTGGTCCGTCTTTCCCGTGCGCCCATCTGGGTACGCGATGGGACGTAGTCCGCGTGACGTTCGCACTGGTTCCGCCGGCTGGTTCAAGCCTGATGCTCCTGCACCGTACAATAACAGCGGTAACAACAGTAGTAGCCAGTGGCAGAGGTGAAAGAGCCGCTGTTGCTGGTGCCCGTGGCGAGAGGAGCAACTGGTGACGACGGCGGTCGCGTCGTTGTGTGCCATTTGTCTTGCTGATCATGCTATGCACGCGCGGCATCCGTCTTCCTTGACGTTACTTTCGATATTTCCTCCACGAGCTCACTTGAGCAGAATGATGAGAGTGCTCCGCACCGCCACGCTGCTTGCCTGCTCGCTCATGTCGCTCGCGACCAGCCAAGGCACCGTCAAGCCAGCGAATACCGACAACGTCGAGCTGCTCACACCAGCACCGACCGCGTACGTGTTCGCGCCCATCCCGGAGGCGACCGAGAACTCGCCCTCGTTCCGCAAAGTGCCCAACGTCGTGTGCAGCGACGAGGTGTCGAAGCTCGTCTCGACCATCTACGACAAGAACCAGCAGCTCTTCGACGTGTGCGCGCAGGCGAGCGAGTACCAGATCTTCCCATTCTCGGGCAAACTCCCGACGCCGCAGCAGATCTACACGCTGGCGACCACCAAGGCCTGCACGGCGCTCTTCACTGCTTGCGTGCTGGCCAATTTGCCGCAGTGCGACATCAGCCAGCTCGGGCTCAAGGCCGTGACAGAGACGCTGCTCAAGATCACGGTGGATGTGGACAACGGCAAGCCGGCGCCCGACACAACGCAATTCCACAACACGCACATCTGGCGCCGTGACGTCAACCTGGCGCAGGCCGCGGGTGTGCCCTTTGGGAACGACTCGCAGTTGTACACCGAGTTCACAGCTAACCTCTGGACGGCGCTGACCAAGTACAACGTCCAGGTCAAACCTGATCTCTCAATCGTCTACGACGAGGCGGAGCTCATGACCACCATGAACGGGACCTTGCTGACGCCAAAGTCCGACGCCGGCCCCTACCGGGCGCAGCCGCTGAGCGAAAGCAGCGCCGCTAGCTCTGACATGTCGTCGGTGGACGACGGCAGCGATGATGGCGACGACGACGTCCAGATGCCGAGCGGCAACGCCAACGTCGACGCCAACGCCACGCCGCCGCCAGTGAGCGCATCCGCAGCGCACGGTGTGTCTGTTGGTGTCGTAGTGGCTACGTGGGTCGCTATGGTGATCGCGGTGGTGGCGCCTCTATGTTAACTTCGGATGGTATCGTGTCGTATTCTCGCAGTAATTATCATCGTAATGTTAGTTGTGGTTTTCGCCCTTGTTGCAATACAGTCCGAGTTGCTGTAGCGTGGCGAACTGCTATGATTTGACAGTAGTGCGCGGAATTGCCCGATTCTCTTCTACAGTACAAATACTTTGTACTCGTACTGTGTAGATGGGAGGTCAAGGGCAACTGCAAGGCAGTTGGGCGTTCGATTTACGTCATAGCAGTAGATGGCCGGACCACATTGCTCTGGGCTCTATATCAGGAATGTTGACGCTCGGAGCCATCCATGTGGAGCTCCAAGCTGGCGGCGGGCACGCGGTAGCAGACACGATCGATGGACACGAAGCCTTGTTGGCGTCGAACGCGCCGTGCGGACGCGTGACGTCGACGTGGTTCTACGTGTGTGTGGAGCTATCCGTAAATAGCGGTGCATCCACATATCTGTGGCGGGCATTTATCTGCATGACTGACTGACTGTGAGCCATGATTCATTGCGGATAGGAACAGTTCACGTTTGGTGTTGTTGCAGTCTGCTGTAACTTGACGAGCCTCGCGAGTCGCGCACACAGTGTGCGCGCACTGAGCCAATCCAACAGCGCTGACACAGAACGCGCAAGGTCACAAGCGCACAGGCTGCTCGCAGCGCGATGCAGCTGCTGCTCACTGCTGCTCATTCGGCATTTTGCCGCCCCGGGCGCAAGCACCCTCCAGCATACGTGGCTCACCAAGGTCAAAAATGCATTACTGTTGAAGTTTGTGGTGTCGTTCCACATGCACACCGGATGTTTCACATTTACTACGTTTGTCACGCTATTTCCTGAACTCATGTGCACATCTTGCTCAGCTGATGCGTCGCTCTGTTGCATAGAGTCAACTTGACTCCCAATGTGCTGTTGTTTGTTTAGTCAGTCAGCCAGTCAGCTAGCACTCGCTGACCCCAGCTGGCCCAATGTATCATGGACTGTGCATCCGGCTCCGAGTACAGTACGTAGCCAGCCATCGATCGCCTGCACAGACAGGGAAGGCCTATCGAGTTCCCAGTACCAAGACCATGAAGCGTCTGCGGCCCGCTGTCTCTGCGCCCTTGCCGCTGGCGCCACTCGCTCTCGTTTGCGTCCACTTGCTCCTGCTCATGCTGGTCGCTGTAGGCGCGCAAGACGCCACCTTGACTGCCGTCGTCGCCTCATCGGCTATAGGCGTCAAGTATTCAAGCTCAAGCGCGCCACTGTGCGCGGACGCCGGCGCGCAGGAAATCGCCGCGCTCTATGGCGCCAACAGCAACATCTACGATCAGTGCGTCGCCGACGCGCACAGCTACTCGTTCTTCCCGTACAGCGGCCGGCTTCCTTCCGACTCGCAGATCCTCGCGATGGTCTCGTCGCTCGCGTGTCTGCAGTTCTTCCAGGCGGCACTGCTGCTGCCGGTAGCGCACACCGAGTGCAATCTCGGTGGGCTGGACCTCCGGTCGGCCCTCGAGACGCTGCTCATGACCTCTCAGGACGTCGTGGCCGACGTGGCGCCACTCACGAGCGACCAGCTGCTGCAGTTCATCTCCTGGCGTCAGAAGCGCAACGTCGCACAGGAAGCCGGCGAGCCGTTCGATACCACGACCGAGTCCGCTGTCGCGTTCGACAAGCAAGTCGCCGACGTCGCTGCGCGACTCCAGGTCTCTCTCTCTGCCCAACTTGAGATCCAAGTGAGTGGCCGCGCGGTCGGAGTAGCCGACGATGACACTGTCGCGGGAGACGCGGAGATCTCGTCAGGAGGAGATCAAGAGGAGGAGCATCCACCTTCGATGGTCCCTTCCGAGGGCGAAATCTCGCCCAATTTGGAAGATCAAGGCCCCACGTCGTCAGGTACGAGCGCTGCCGATGCGTTCTCTCTGTGTCACTTGATTGCTGCTGTTGGCGCTCTCTTGTTGTTTGTGTGGTGTGAACCGTGTTGATGATTTAGATTGTTTAATCGACTGCACTCTGCGTTGGTTCTAACGAATGAAGTAGTTGTATTATGGCACGACAATGGAAACAAATTGGGGTGGGAGAGTAGTGGGAGAGTACGGGAGCCTTCCTTTAAAACTTGGCTTTCCGCTTCTTGCTGAGTTCTTTCTTCGCCTGCTTCTTGTCCTCTTTGCTAAGCTTGAGCGGGTCCAGCATCTGGCCGGCACGCAGCATGAGCTTGGGCTTGGTGAGTGCATTCGTGGCGGCCGACGTGTTCCAGTCACCGCCCAGCGGGTTGCGCATCGCCATCTCGTACTCCTCGCGGGAGGTGAACGGGTACGGCACTTCCTGCACCGAGAACTTGGCCGCGCGCTTATCCTTCTTCTCACTGATCAGCACACGCTCCATCTTGCTGTCCTTGCGGCTCATCAGCACATGCTTCTTCGTATCCTCAGCTAACTTCTTGGCCGAGTCCTCGCGCTGCTTCTGGCGGAACGACTTTTGGATGCCCTCGCCGGCCCAGCTGCCCCAGCCCGTCATACCGACCAGCTTGGCGATCTCGGCACCCTTCTTGGCCTGCGTGTCTTGGGCAGCGATGTCTTCTTTCTCCTGCTGAATCTCGTTCTCACCTTCGTCCGCGAACGCAAACGCGCGACGCACGAGCTCTTCTTGCGTCACCGCTCCAGGCGCCGCAGAGGCGGTGTCGTCCTTCTTGGCCTTCTTGTTGCTCTTCTTCTTTGAGGCCTCGTCGACTGGTGCAGACGTCGGCTCGCTCTCCAGCGCCTTGCGCTTGGAGCCTGCCACGGCAGCAGCTTCGGCTTTGGCAATGTTCAGCTCCGAGTTGAACGGCTTTGACTTGACCACCGATTTGGCGAGTGCGTCGATGGCGTTGCCCACGTCCACGCCGCTGGCATCCGCACCGCTCTTCTTGTTCTTGCGGCTCTTCTTCTTGTTCTTAGTGGCAGCACCCGTGAGCCACGGGTTCTCCTCCGTCACAGCCACATCCTCAAAATCTTGCTCAACTGAAGCTGTCGTCTGCTGGCTACTTAGCGGCTTGGCACCAAGCTCCACAGTGGCACCGGCGGTGTCGCCCTTGCTCACAGCGACAGCGGATGACGAACCATCGCCAAGGTTCACGGCGATAACGCCGCCCGCGCGCGCCGAGTGGCCCTTGTCCATGCTCACGCTGCCCGTCTGCAAAGCGCCGCGAGGCAGCGCCTTGGCAACCGCGGCCTTATCCTCCTCTGTCACCTTGACGTCGCTCTTCTGTTTCTTGTTGCGACGCTTGGACGTCTTCTTGGCGCCTTGATCGTCCGAGCTGGCGTAGTCATCCTCCGAGAGCAAACCGTCCTGGCCGTTGATCTCTCGCAACAATTTTTCCGCCTCGGAGCGCGCCTTCTCGCGCTGCTTCTGGACAGCGCGCTGCATGAACTTCATGCCGGCGAGGCCCTTGACGTCTTTCGCCTGCGCCTCATCGTCGTCAATCTCAGTGACCAGAGCGTCCGCCTGCCTCTGAAGGCGACGCTGCAGGCGTGTCGCCGCGTCGAGGGTGCTGTCGTCGTCGGCGTCGGAAAAGTCGTCGTCGTCTTCGTCGTCGCTGTTGACGGTGTGCATCTTGCGCCGCAGCTCGTCGCCGCGTCGCAGCTGCTCGGCGATCGCTCCACGCGTCGCGTTGTCAGCGTTGACCCCGCGCTTGAGCTGATGCTTGACCCACTTGGACGTGTTTGTGTGCTTGAGGGTGAGCCGCTCTTCCGCGCGCCTATCGGCCAGCTCGTCGTCCAGCTGCTTAGCCATCTCCGGGTCGAGCTCGCGGAGCTGCGCGCGCTGCTTGTCCTGCTCCTTCTTGTTCTGGTTGTTGCGGATCTTGTGGTAGAGCTTGCTCTTGATCTTCTTGACGCGCTTCGACTTTTGTTCTTCGTAAAACATGAGCGCGCGCATCTTGGAAAGCTCTTTCTGGCGCTGCATGACTTCTTCTGGCGACACCTGCTTCTGCACCAGCTCATCGTGCTCGTCTTTGGCAATCGTACGGTCGCTCAGTCCGCCAGCCTTGAGTAGCGCCTCCACGTCCCTCTCCAGTGTCGTCTCGGCGCTGAACTTGCTGGTCAAGCCCGCAGCCGTCAGGTTTTCCATCTTGGGGATTTGTTCGCGGAAATCCATCGTCTCCTTCTGGCGGTTGCGACGCACCACAGGCTGGAACAGATCTACCTCTTCTTTCTTCTGCTCGTACGCGATCTTGCGGCCCGCACGCTCCTCCACCACGGGCGCGATGTTTGCCGACAGCGGTCCGCTGGCCTCTGCGTTGGCCTCCAGCTCGCGGATTTGCTTCTTGATCTTGCTGCTCGTGGGGACGACGGTGGCCTCGTCGTCGGCGCCAGCGCCCAACAGGCTCGAAAGCGTCAATTCGCCTTCGTCGTCATCGTCGCTGCGCGTGCGGGAAGTGGCTGCCGCCGCCGAGATAGTCGCCTCGGTGATCTCCTGGAGCTTCTTCTTCTTCTTGGCCGGCACCAGCGAGTCCACGAGCGACAGCAGGTTCTTGGCCTTGGCCTGGACGGTCTCTTGGTCGTCGCTTTCCTCCTCTTCCTCCAACTCCTCGTCGTCATCGCCGTCCTGCGTAGTCGACAGACGCGCCGCTGGCGCTGTGCCAAGCATATCCGAGAGCAGGTCGCCTTCTTCTTCTTCTTCTTCCTCGTCCTCTTCCGCAACCGTGTCGGCCTCCTCTTCGCCACTCTCGGCTTTATTTTTGTGGTTCTTCTTGCCCATCGCGGTCTTCTTGTTCTTGTGCTGGAAGAACATACCAAACTGCTCCTCGTCGTCCGAGTTGAACGCCTCGTCCTCGCTGATCTCCGAGTCGTGGTCGAACGTCTCGGGCTGCTCGTACTCGTAGACGCCGTCGATGTCCATGTGGGCGTTCATGCGCACCTCCTTGGCCTCGTTCGCGGCCTCCTCATCGTCCGAGTACACGTCCTTGGGCGCTTTGCCCTTGCCGCCGCTCTTGCCTCTAGGCGCGCGACGCTTGGCATTGCCACCACCGCTCGTTGGCTTCTTGCCGCCGGCCATTGCTTTTTTCCCAATACTGCCGCCGTGACCTTTTGATTGGCGACGTGCTTGTTGGTTGGTTGGCTGCGTCAAGAGAGACTCCCGTTAAAACCGCAAATACGGTTTTAAACGCATTTTCTCAGTTTAGTGACAGGCTCAACCAATACACTGTATTGGGCGTGCTCGCCAATAATTTATTGGCGCTTCTCTATGGTGGCTTAGCCTCTTTGTTCTCGCGTCGACCATTGCACTCCTCAGCAAATAACACTATCGCGTGTTATTTGCTGAGAGGGGTAGTTAGTGCCTACTACACCTTGGAAGAACAACTGGATCCTACAATCGATTCCCATTCACTCGTGAAACTACGTCAGCGTTTCAGTAGAAGGAAAGACTCGAAGCTGTAGAACCAGGGACTACAGTGCTTGGACGCGAAGGATGCGGCGTATTGAAAATTTGGCGAAGACGCGTCCCATCAACGCTTGGTCACGTGAAGTATGGCGAGCTCACGTTCCAGCAAGGTCAGGTAGGTCGGGTGCAAGTGCGTGCCGTCTAGGACGTATTGGGACCGCAGCTGCTCCATACCAACACCGGGATGATCAGTTAGTTCTACGTTCGTACTGTGATAGACAGTAATTTCGTACCTTTGCAGGTGAGCCCTCAATGAGATCTTCGAAAAAGTCGAGCCACTTGCAGAGTGTGCTTGCGGTAACCTTCTTCTTGAAGATCCGGTTGTATTGGACCACCAGAGGCCTCGTCTCATTCAAAACTGGCACCACGGGATGGATGTAAACCTCAAATTGGTACTTCTGCACGACTTCGTTCAAGACATCCATGAAGATATTGACAGTGTGCTCCATTCCCTCTGGAACAGTCTAATCACACACACAAATCAAGTGACGCCGACAGTAATTTCTCTCTTCGTGGCTCGTGAATCGTACCTCATATTTGCAGAGCTCCACAGCTTCGAGAATACCTTCGCGACAGTCAATCTCACCAAAGAGGAAAATGACTCGCGAGCGTCGAGGCAACGACTCGAGTACATTCCAGAAATTGACTTTTGGGTAGAATTCGGACTCTTTTCGCAGATGCCAGTGCTTGAGACCCGTCACGAGCGCCGGCTGAAGCTGGACTGGCGAGCCATGGAGGGAAATTGATCGCCATGCTGTTGCCAGCGTGTGCGAGTCACCGCAAATGAACGTTGGTATCCCGGGAGCCGAGTCCACGGGATCACTTCGTCCAGATTTGCCTTTACATATCATGGTCGGAACCGTCAGCTTCGGTTCGATGCACAGCAGCTGAGTGATGCATAGGTAGTATGCCTGCTCGTTGCGAATTGCCGTCTTGTGCAGCTGCCGCCCTATTCGCAATGGCTCCAGTAAGGCGACAAGACCTGGGAGAGCATGCACGCGCCCATTTATGAACAAGATTTTGGCCAACGTGAAGAAACACGCGAGCAGATCGAGCTCTTGCTCCGTCAAGTCGGATCGGTTTGGTCGCGAAACCAGTTTTAACTTTGCTCCATCTCGATACACAACCGCGAACCCTTCACCACTGCCGTCGTTCCAGCTCATGGACCAACGAGCAAACTCAGCTTGCGCACTGTTTCGATCCATGTTCCAGGCGTCCGCGGCGAGCGCATCGACCACGTCAGCAGCACTGAGGTTTCCAAGCACATGAAGCGACTTATTCGCTCGCAAAAACGCAAGCAGCGAGTTGTAAGCGTCTTCATACCGGTTGCACACTTCCAGCGTATGCGCGAGATTCAGCGCGTACGCTGCACTCGTTGGCGTCAGCGACAACGCGTGTTCGAAGCACTGCACTGAGGCACCCACGTCTCCGAAATCTTTCAAGATCGTCGCGGTGAACGCGTATGCCTCAGCAGCCGATGGGGTGGTCGGTGGGACTGAACACAAAAGTCGCTCCATGCCGTTCTTCCCTCGTAGCAGATCGGCGAGTTGCTTGCGGACAGACTGGTCGGTGGATTTCCCGACAAGCACCCGCAGCAGCATGCTCAGTGCTTCGTTCTTCCGTCCGCGGTCTTGCGCCACCCGGGCGTAGAGCTGAAGCGCATCTAGATTCACACGCGGGTCCTGTAAATCTGGTAGAAGATGCATCAGCAGCGAGATCGCCGTGTCTTGTTCAGCCGGAGTCTGGAGATCGTAGAGCGCACACGCCCGAATGTAATCCATCTGCGCCTCCATGCGCTCCTTCTCGAGGCTATCGCAGAAGAAAGTACGGCATCTGGAGTGCCGTCGTAAGAAATCTTGGAGCCCGTCTAAAGTGGTCAAAGCGCTTCGAAATTTGCGCTGTTTCAGCTGGCACTCGGCGAGCTTGAGTCCGCTCGTGATCGCCATCAGTGCATACGCCTTATCGCGCGGCTGTTCGTTGTACCTGCGCCAGCAGACCTTGAAGTACTTGCTGGCAGCCACCCCGTACTTGCCGATGGAAAAATACACTTCCCCCAGCCCCAGCAGCGCCTCTGGGTGGTACGGGTCGACGCTCAGTACGAGCGTCTCGTACGCTTCTCGCGCAGCGCGGTGGCGCCTCGCCTTCAAATGGCTCAACGCCAAATCGAGCACGCTTCGCAGGCCTACGTCGACGTAGGAGACTGCCGCAGTCATGTCAACGCGCTTACAAATGGGTGGCTCCAGCGATTTATGATCAACAGCAGACGCTGACGTGGCGGTGATGACCAGCTCTACGTCACAAGCGACAGATTTGCTCTCTGGGTCCTCGTCTGGCGATGAACAGATGCCGAGCTGCTGCAGCGTTTGGCCGAATTTGGCGTCCGCGATCTGCTGACGCGTCGACTCGCTCTGATGCCGCTCGGTGAGAACGACGATCTGTGAGAGATCCAACTCGCGCGCGAACTTGGTGACGAAGAGCTGTTGGAAAACCGCGAGCGCGCGTTTAAGTGTGGTCGAGTCGGGCTCCACCGTGAGGCGCTTGGTCCATTTGATGTGTGCATCTTCGTAGTGCACGTAGAGCTTCATAAAAGTTAATGAAGATGCGGCGACGAGACGAGACGAGTCACCGGGTTCGGTGGTTGATCGGCGCAATTTTTCGCAGAACACACCATCAGCAACGAAAACCCCACTACAGTGCCATCAGTATCTCCCAGCATTCATGGCAGATGGTCAATTCTTAATGACAGCAAATATGCGGTATATCGTCGAGGCTACATGTACTTCGACTGCGGTCGAGTTGGACGGGTCCCACAAGCTCCACGGTAGAAACAGAGACAAGAGAAACATCGCTCCGTGACAATGAATAAAATCAACTAGTATTTACCATATCCGTCGCTCGACCGCACGCAAGAGAGAGAGAGAGACGCGACCCACCGCGCGCCATGAACCACGACCAATGCAACAAATCTCGATGAGCTACAGCTGAGAAGCCATCAACTGGAAGACCGCAACGCTTCGCTAGGACGCGCCACACTTTTCCAATTCACCGACGGACAGATCCGACACACGAAGCGGAATCAATCCTCGGAAAAAGCTCACCACCTCTTGGCCCTTTTGCAACTATCGGCTTGCACACCGGTTCGCTGTCTCACAGCCGACGGAGCAACGCACTCTTCCTTCTGCTAACGGTCGCTCACGCACTGCATGTGGTCGAATCGAGTCGCTGCGGATTTATTCGTCGTCGTCGTCGTCGCCGCCAGCGCTGGACGTGACCTTCTTGGCCTGCTGGGCGTCGTACCACTTGTAGTACGAGTCGATGCGGTTCATCTCCGAGTTCTTGAACTGCAGCCAGAACGCGGCACACACGGTGCCGAGGGCCGTGCCGACGACGATGTCCTTCAACGGGTTCACCATTCTTGCTTGCTTTTCGAGGGGGGGTGTTGAGTGCTGCTGTTTTCTGATGCAAAGTCTGCAAAACTGAGCACTGCCTTCTGTGGTTCCAACGTTTTAGGCCCGCACGGACGGATGGCACGAATGTCTGCACCACCAGACAGACTTTTCCCATTGGAATATCTCAAACACCCCGTCCGGCAGCAGATGCCTTTTGAATACTATATTTGTCATGAACTATATCCACTTGTTTGAATTATACATATGACATAATATTTTTCTCCTCCCAAAGAGCATACTATCTGCAAAGACAATTATTATTTTGTGTTTCGAGAATGGTTACGGCCCTCTGCACAAAAGACACGCACATTGGAACTTTCTAAGTCTTCATTATGATTGGCTATAACCAAACCAATTTCTCACAATTATATCCAATTGGTGAACTCTAAATATGTTTTAAACACTGTGCTGTGTGGCTGTAGGCCGTATGGGCCACCTTTCTGCGGTGGTGAGGGTCTGTCCCCGCATGACCTTGACTCGGTGCGAATATTCAGAGACCCACCAGAGACACAATGAGCGGAATCATCGCGCGCGTTGCCAGCATCTACCAGAAGAGCGTGAGCAAGTCGCTCGCGCAGTACGGCATCAAGTACGACGACGCGCTCGTCGACACTGCCGCCGTCCAGCAGGCGATGAACTGGATCTCCAAGGACGACTACAACAGCCGCACGCGCCGCATTGCGCGTGCCGCCGATTGCAGCATGAAGCGCTCGTACCTGCCGGAGGAGATCCAGGCTATCCAGCGCCCGCTTGACGCGTACCTTGTGGACAAGGTGGCGGTCGCCGAGGAGCTCGCGGAAGAGCGCGAGGAGCTCACCCGTTGGTAAACTCCAAATCGAAATGGCGTGTCACCACGACTGGCTTTGGACTCGATCAACCCCGTGGGCGTGATAATGTGGTTATCCAAGGGTTACCCTCCAAGTCGTCGAAAGATTTGCTGCCAGTCGAGTGGGCGCTTGTGCGCAGCAGTCGCGGGAGTGGCCGACCACGCACTTCCTTCCAAACATGCACGGCCGTCTGCGGGGCTGCCGATTATATTGATAAAGAAATGACGAAAAACACACAACATGTTGATACTCTCTCGCGTCTATGGTCTCTGAGTAGCTTTGGTCGAAACAGCCTTGCTCGGCAGCCACACCTGGACTATTTTGGGTTGAAATCTACCTCAACTGCCGCCCGTCCCGCCAACATTCCAGCCACGTCCATCGAACGAACGAAAGGTCCGACTATGGTCTCGGCGTCCGGCAGTCGCTCCGCACGGCCGATGAGTGCACATCTATCATCGCGTACACAAAGCGCAACCACAAAGCAAACACCGCAAACCCAACACCATCGCGATTTGAGCGGAACAGCCGACGACAGCAACGGCGACGATCTGATTCAGGAGGACACAGGAGATGATGACGGGAACATGGACATGGAGTTTGGAGATGAAGCACTGGCGGCGCAACGGCGCATGATGGATCGGTACCATAAAGAGTCTGCGCCAGGTACACCTCAACATTTCCTAAATTTGTGTACCGGGCGAGTTCATGACGAAGTCGTGAGCAGACAAGCAAAGTGGCCGAAAGTTCCGACCCACCTCTGCGCCAGTTCACCGAGCTCGACCGCAATCGGCGCAGCACTCGAGACCTGAAGTGAGCCAAAAAGCGGTGGATCATGAGCGGGCGGCAATGTCGGTCGCGTACTTGAAGCAGGCAACGGAGAAAAAGAAAAAACGCGAAGCGGAGTTTGCGGTACAAAATCTTGAAAGACTTGCTGAGTACTTGCACGAACTGAACACAGAGGTGCATGGGCTTTAGCTCCAGCTATTACGTGAAGAAAGCGAGTACAAGAAGAGAATGGCTCAGAAGATCGTGAGCGGGGCTGTCTCTTTCGGTTGGAGGGAGAGAAACCCATGTGCTGACTTCGTGGATCGAATACCGATAGGACCAAGCAAACAGGATGTCAGCGGCTCACGGCAGCGAACGAACGTTCGCACTTGCTGCAGTGAGGAATGCTTCGTACCTCTGTACGCTCAATCGTGATGGGTGCTCATAATCGTTTTCGTTTGTGTCTGGTAGGACCGTGACGGCCTTCACATGGTCAAGGTATCGGATCCGGCCGCCAACGACCGCGCGATCTCCGTGGAGAACTTCCATATCCTTTCTAAAACCTGTTGCGACTGCCTACGCTTCGGAATGCTTTGGTATCTTTATCCTTAACTCTGGTATTTCGGTTCATACTCAGGGAATTCGAGCGTCTTGCGAGTGTCCAGATCGGCCAGCTACAACGAGGCATAATCGCCCCGCATGCGTCCAGCGCCAAGAGCACGGTGAAAGAGTCCGCCCCGACTAGAAAATCCAAGCTGCGGATCCACGGATTTCAAACTAGTCGACTGGGCCCGACCTTGCACTCTGTCACGGATGTGTCCGAGTTGGCATCAACGGCCGCTACAGGTTCGCATCGCCCGATCATGAGCAACTCGAAGCGTCTCATCACGAAATCCACCGACCGAGCGCTCGTCCAAGATGAGCTCAAGAGTGTGCTCGCGAGTACAATCGAGTTGACCAAGGTACTACAGGATCAGCTGCACGAGCTCAAGCTCAAGGGTTGGAACTTCTCGTCTCGGACTACGACCTCATCGTAGGTCTTGATGAGCAGGTGTCCTGAGATGGTCCTTTGGCGTTTGGTTCTCAATATAGTTAGTACATTGCCACTCAGCCGAGGGAACTGCCAATCAAACGGCTCAGACCGTGTGGACACAAAGGCAGGACAAACAAATTGGTGTCAAAATGGCGGAGCCGAACCCGAGCATCGAGCGCGCCAAGCGCTACCTGCAGGAGACGTACACGTCGGACCCCAAGACAGGCGAGAAGAAGGAGCTGTCGTGCCGTTGGTTCTTGGACCGCTCATTCTTGTGCGCCAGTACGTAGCCTCTCGCCACGCTATTAGAGAAGTGTCAGTTGGGTTGGAACGGATAACCGATGCGCGGTGATATCTGGTGCGCGGTTGTTGGTAGCTCCTGGAAACCAGATGCTCCACTACTACCGATACGGCCTTGCAGATGAGTGCGGTGCGACGTGGAAAAGCATGATGCAGTGCTTACGCGCAGGTCTTATGGACGACGAGAAGCGCCTGGTAGGCTCGCTTCAAGGTGGCTGGTTCAGTACAACACGTGGGCACTAACTGGACGGACGATATGTAGGGATATCTCAAGAAGACCCCACTGGACCCGACAACGCCTCCGCACACGACTAACGTGTGGGAGCCGAAGGCGACACCTGGATGGTAGACAGCAAATGACAAGGCACCGATATGTGAACATAGGCATCCCTTCATTTCGTTGTGGTTCACCGATTGACGCTCCGAACATGTAGCAACGACAACTTCTTGTGCTATGCCACGTCAGGACTTTAGTCTTTCAACCATTCCTCCATCCCGTGAAGATCACCCGGTAACGCGTTCGGCATGCCTTCACTTCCCCCGAGCATGATGGGCATCGGCATCCCATCCACGGAGCCTTCAATGAGCTCGTCGAGGGATCCGTCAAACGATGTGAGGTCGATTGCACTGCCGTTGCTTGAGAACGCCAACGGCTCGGTGGCATTTCCATTACCAAACGAATTCGAGGCTGCGTCGGACGCAGTCAACTCGGCCAGGCCATCCACCCCTCCGTTCGTAAAGCTTGTCATGGACAGCAAATCCAGCTCGTTCTCAATGCTCTCGGTAATGTTGAAGTCAAAGTTCTCCGTAGACAGTGGCGGAAGCCCCGCAAACGCCTTCTTCGAGTTGATTTGCGAATTGAGCAAAGTTTCCAGATCGCCAGTCTCTTCGTATTTCTCAAACGCTTGGTGGAGCGTCGAGTCATCCGACGCGATCAGGAGCATCTTGAGCGCGTCCTTTTGCTCTTTACTGCATTCAAACGTTGCTGTTAGATCGCTACCTGAGTGGATCGATTTCAGATGCAGAGACTGCCCACTCACGTGATCGTGCCGTCTTGCGCCAGCTTGTTCACGAGCCAGAACTTGGACGAGAGACTTCGCACGCGCTTCTTCTTCTTGGAAGATGCGCCACTCGGTGCAAACGAATTTCCTGACGGCGCCATGGGCGTCATTGTGACGGGGTCGGTGCTGAACTTAATATCCGCTGTATCAATCGATGCGAAATCGCCTGGAACGTCAAAATCCAAGGTCCCGACGAGATCGAGTAGCTCTGGCGGCGGCGCCGTCGTGTCGGCCGAAAAACTCTGCGAGTAGCCTTGAAGCGACAACAAGTCGCCGTCACGGATCGAGCGGTCCAACACATTCTTTCGAATCTACATATGACGGTTCACTGTGAGCGTATTGGTGTCAACTCCACATACGGCGGCAAAAATGCAGAATACTGACCACAATGCCTTCTTCGTGCTTGGACTTGTTCGGGTGCAGAGCGATCTTGCAGCTCCCGAGGATCTCCTCGCTCGGCTCGTCGTCCGTGTTGGTGATCACCTGGTAAAAGTCACTGAGCACGCTGTTCCAGACGAGTGGGCGCTGGAGACACACGAGCGCGGTGGTGTCGTTCACTGGGTTGAGGAGCAACACGCGGATCACCTCCCCCATCGTGCTGTGTGAGCGGCGGTCTCACTTTCGAAGTCAATACTGCCGGCAGATCACCCACGTGGATGGTTTGTGGAGGTGCTGGCTTCTGGGGGTGGCGCGTGTTGGTAGCTAGCTGCTCGTGTCACCCACTGCTCCAGGCGACACGCGGGGTGTGGTCAGGTCAACAGGCGACTGCGCGGTGGGGCAAGATAGCGTTGTCCCGTGCTTGATGTCGAATGCGCCGCAGCTGAGATGCAGAGCGAAAAGGAAGAGAGAGAGAGAGAGTGCCATGTGATGTTCACAGCCCTTTTCGCCCCATCAAGACTTGCTGATTGGTGGAAAGTCGAGCTTTTTTGTTTCTAAAAATCCAGTCTCACCTGAATTTCAGATTATCTTAAAGAAGTGCATGTGGCGAAGTCAATTATTCCCAAAACTATGATTCATCCACTTGCTTTAGTGACGCGTATCTTTGTGAAGCGGTGTTTGGACACAACGCACAGGCAGCAAAAATAGAAGAACATATCCACGCAAATACAGTTCTCCTGGCAGCTGCGCAACTAGTGAAGCTACAAGGCGGCGACATGCGCGCATCAGTGGTTTGCGCACTGATGGTTGCCGGCGCTGCGCTAGCGGCGACGTGGAACTCTCACGAGAACGGGTTTGTGTGGGACGATCGTGCAGCCGTTCTCGGCAACCGAGACGTCGATGCCAGCCAGTCACACTGGTCGCAGCTTTTTGTGCACGATTTCTGGGGCAGTGCGATTGACAGTGTGAACAGCCACAAGAGCTACCGGCCTCTCACCGTGCTGTCGTTTCGCTGGGACCGATCGTTGTTCGGTCTGGACCCTCATGCCTTTCACCGAACCAACATCGCCATCCACGCAATCTGCACGGTGCTCGTGTGGCGAACCGCAGTTGTGGTGCTTCGCAAGCAGTTACAACCTGATGGAGAGAAAAAGTGGGGAGCGCTTCTAGCGGGCCTTGTGTTCGCCGTGCACCCCATCCACAGCGATTCGGTTGCCAGCATCGTCGGCCGCGCCGATCTGTTGAGCGTCATGTTCGCACTGAGCGGTTTCCTTGTGTTCGACATTGCAGACCAGAAAGGTTCTCTGCTCTACTTTGTGGCTGCCAACGTGCTTGCTATCTTAGGTGAGTGCTTAGCAGTAGGTGGTGGATGGAACGGGTCTGACATGTTTGAAATTTCGCGACAGCTTGTTTGTGCAAAGAGCTTGGGTTCACCATCTTCGGCATTTTTCTGGCATATGATGCCACGAGCTACGTAGCCTACAGTGACGGTCTCCTCTCCAGAAGAAGTGTGCAGTCTCGCCGTGTTTGGTGGCAGCTATCGCTTGCGGCATGCATTCTAGTTGGTCGAGTGTGGGTCAACGGTTCCCAAACCAAAGCAGTCTTCAACATCCTCGCGAACTCGATCAATATTGAAGAGAGCCGACTCACTCGACTGATGTCGTACGCGCACGTTCACGCGTGGTACCTTTGGAAGTTGATCTGGCCAAGCTGGCTCTCGTACGATTACGGCTTCAACACGATTCCCGTAATTTCGAGCGTCGCTGACACGCGAAACCTGATGACAGCTACAGCGTACGCAGTGGTTTTACTGGGTATTGCGATTGGGGTTCGAGACGTTCGACATTCTCCCTTGCTAATGTGCATCGCGTTCGGGATCATCCCATTCGTGCCCGCATCCAATCTACTCTTCCCCGTAGGCACTGTTCTTGCAGAGCGGGTACTCTACTTCCCGAGCGTTGGCTTTTGTTTGATAATTGGCTGTGTCACTGACACGTTCGCCAATTCGTGCTGTCGGTATCAAGAATTTGTTCTCAGATCGACCCCAAACTCGACATCGTCACACTCACGCTCCATCTCTTCATCCGGCGCATGGAGAGCGTCGGTGGTGATGACTGCGTGTATACTGGTGGTGTGCGTGCACAAGAGCTCAGTACGCAATGCTGAATGGATGAACGAAGAAACGTTATTCGCGGCTGCGGTGGAAGTTGTACCCGACAATGTGAAAGCGCTCAACAACGCAGCCAAAACCTTGCTGAGCAAAGACCCTGGCAGAGCATACGAGCTTGCTCGAGCTGGCGTGGCGTTACTCCCGAACCACGTCGAAGGACACTCCAATCTCGGGCTCGCACTCGCAGACAAGTCGGACAAGCTTGTTGCAATTCGGCACATGATCAAGGCTTTCGCAAACGCCTCAACAGAGAGCTCGGTGTGTGGCCACACACAATATGATGGTATGATGTTTGGTCTCACCTGTGTCTGTCCCACAGGGTGCTGGCTACTCAGGAACCCACATCTACGACTACTGGAGTGCGCAACACAACGACACCACAACAGTGTTTGAATTGACGAGGAGTTCTGCCGTATCGCTTGCAAAGACTTTCCTCGACAAAGCGATCCGCAGGGGCACTCAATGGCCCTTGAACTATCACTACCGCGGTCGGATTGCGGAGGCTCTAGGTGATCTTCCAAAGGCATTATGGTGCGTAGAATCTGAAAGTTGCTGCAATTCCTGTGGAAACGGTACCCAGCTCTAACTTAAAGTTTGGACGTATTGTATCCAGGTATATCGAGGCTGCCAAGCACCTTAACGATAGGATTGCAACCTCGAGCGTGGATGAAGACATGGCTCTAGAAGGATACATGTTGCACAATCATGTGGCGATTCTCCGACGTCAAAATGGCGACGAGGATAAGGCGCTCACCGAGCTGCTTGAAGGTTTGGATCTGTATCCCACCGAACCAGCTATGTACTTCAACGTGGCGTCGATCTACATTTCGCGAGGTATGCTCGACTGGGCGAGCACCTTCCTCGAGCGATGTCTCCACGTCTGTGAAGGAGCGAGTACGATTCATAGCGGGGCGGCGCTTTTGGAGAGACTCGGGCAGAAAGAAGCTGCCCAAGCATTCTACGCGAAAGCAGCCCTTGCGAGCGATCCATAGGTGCCTGCTATGTGGTTTGGGAGGTCAACCTCACAGAATAAGACTGTCACGGTACAAAGTCTCGACATAGAATATGCTTTATAAGAGGGAATCTGATGGCCCTTGAGCAAACCTCTCTATCAGAATACTCACCCATGTTGCAGGTGAGATTGTTCTGTCTCGACATGTGAAACAGCTGCAAAAGGGAGGGGAGAGACAGCACCAGGAGGGGGGACATAGACAGTGGAGCCAGAGGCAAAGACAGAAGGGGAGGGTGAAAACAGTCCAACAAGGGATTCATCCCGAATCTTGGTGCCTCACCTGGCCTGAGGGTGAGCTTGCCAGAGGCAAACCGAACACGCGGGTACCGTCGAGACTGCCTGCCGTACCTCCCAGCGCCGCGCCGACAACTCGCGCGACGGGCTATTGTCGACGCTAGAAGAATAGCGCGACGCACCCAGTAACGTTTTCGAAAAGAGGAGACATTGTGCCCTCGATCGCTGCCACTTGCGACGCCAACGAGCCCGTGGATCGAGCAATCGAGCTTGTCAAAGTTGACCCTTCTTCAGCCACCGCCCACTGCATTTCAGCGCCACCATGGCAAGTGTGCGTCGTGGATCTAGCGCGCACGGGCGGACACACGCTGGTACACTCTTGAGTTTGCTTGGAAGCCGTTGGTCTGCGTCTCTGACCTCATTGTCGCGCTTGTAGGCTCCTTGGCCGATGGGCAGCATGTGCCGCTGAAAGACCACAAGAAGCCGTCTCCTGCAGATTTTATGTTCGGCACGACGCTGGGCGAGGGGGCGTACGCGCGTGTTGTCCATGCGCGGATGAAAGACACGAGTGCAGAGTACGCGGTCAAGATCATGGAGAAGCGTTTCATCATGAAGGAGAAGAAGGTCAAGTTTGTGATGATGGAGCGCAAGGTGTTCACGAAAGTGGCGAATGACCGTATTGTCAAGCTCTACTATACTTTCCATGTGAGTTGCAGTGCGATCTTCGTAACTTTTCCATTGAGGTGCTGATTTGCTGTGCTTGGCTTGGATGGCCAGGATGACAACTACCTCTACATGGTGATGGAGCTCTGCAAAGGCGGCGAGCTGCTCGATGTGATCACGTGCGTCCACTATTGTTTGCGTCGGTGGGGTGTGCACGCTAGTCTCATGTATGTTTACTTTTTTAGGAAACACCACAAGGAGATGACGGCCCGCGGCTACGTCGACAGAGCGTGTTCCCTCGAGTTGACGAAGTTTTACATCGCGGAAGTCGTGCTCGCTCTCGAATACCTGCATGCAAACGTGCGTTTTTGGTGATTGCTCGCGCAGCCAGTGGATGCTCACGCGTGTGGGTGGATTCTATCGTACTGTAGAGTGTTATCCATCGCGATCTGAAGCCGGAAAACATCCTTCTTAACGAGGTTGGCCATATCAAGGTGACGGACTTCGGTACCGCCAAAGACGAGACGGAGGAGCACCGCACAAACACATTCTGCGGAACTGCTGAGTTTGTTTCTCCTGAAGTGCTCCGCGACGAGGAAGCATCGCGTGGCTGCGACTTGTGGGCTTTGGCGTGTATGGTGTTCCAAATGCTGACCGGTCGGCCGATTTTTCGCGCCGAGAACGAATACCTGACGTTTCAGCAGATTCTGAATCACCCTGCAGAGGATTTCAGTTATCCTGATGGCTTTCCCGACGTTGCTCGTGACTTGATCGACCGCATCCTGATCCAGGAACCCAACCAGCGACTTGGTGCCGGATCGAACGAAGACGGAAACGGCTACGATGCGCTAAAGGCGCACCCGTTTTTTGAAGGCATCGATTGGGACTCGATTAGTGATATTCAAGCTCCTTACTGCCCACCGATGAAGAAGCTACCACCGACGAGAAACGTGAGTGGTTCTGCGGACAGTGTCTGCTTAGGGTTAGCGATTTGACGAGAGAACTCGTGATTTGTGATAGGACGGTGCCACGGAAGACTGGCTGTTCGCTGGTGTAGCAACCGAGCTGCAACTCAGCTCGGGCCTGGGGTTTGAGCCGCTGTCCGAGTACGTACATAGCGAAAAATGATGCGGGCGCCAGGGGTGCCGGTACTCACTCACATTCATACTGCACAGAGAACAAACCGCGTCCCCGGTGACTGTTCTCGAAGTCGCCCGACAACGTGCGGCAGCCCCACCACCTCCAGCCATGATTCGTGCCAATTCGATGTGGAACCGTTTCTTGCTCGATGACGAAATCATCAAGATGGGAGGACTGATTAGCAAACGCAAAGGTCTTTTTTCCAAAAAGCGACAGGTTCGTGGTCTGATTCTCTGGCGCCTTTGAGACCGGGATGCTGAATGGATGTTGTTCCTTCTGGGCAGTTAATACTAACGTCCAAGCCGCGCCTCATCTACATCGATCCAATCCGAATGCGGCAGAAGGGTGAAATCCCATGGTCTGCAACACTCCATGTTCAGTCAAAGAGTGCGACCTCGTTTGATGTCATCACGGTTCGTTCTCTCTCATTTGATGACTCAAGAAAGTTTTAGTTACTGGGGTTGGTGTTCCACGCAGCCCAACCGAGCCTACCACCTCACCGACGCAGTGAACGGATCGAGGAAGTGGATCGACGCGATCAATGCAGCTTTGGTACGTCTTGTGCGTTGTGCATCCTACTGTGGTGTCGACACTGATCCGAACGTGGTATAGCTTGACGTCGCTCCTCGCCGCACGGCCTCGTATGGCCATCGCTACCAGACGCGGTGATCGCATTCAGGCCAACACTTTGGATCATGGGAACTTCTGGGTAGTTTAGTAGGAGTCAATGACGTAACTTTGTACACGTATCGGAGCGTCAACGCCAGCATTTGCCCCATGCTCGTTGACATTGCTTTTGGCAGATCGACGCCTGCAGCTGTCGGTGTGCGTTTCGGATTGCTCCAGCAAAGGCCGATATACCGATGGTGCTGTACTGTACTGAAGTACTCGCAGTATTGACGAGTCGAGAATCCCCAGCGAACCGTGGCGTACCTTCCATGACATCCAGAAGAAATGCTGGGCAATACTCGTGCATAGAAACGATTGGTGTGTGGCACTCTACGTGGACGCGTGGCTGTTGAGCACATTCGCTTGTCATGGACGTTCGTGTTCGCTACACAGTGAGGTTTGGCACCGTTCTCGACTTTTTTGCTTTCAGTTTGTAGCACAAGCCCACTTCAACTCATTGAATCTGTGTGGTCCACTCTATCTGGAAAGGAAATCCTGAATCAGGTGACTGACGCAACACACCCAAAAGGGAACGAACGAAGCCGCAAAGGGCATCGAAGTGAAGCAGCCTCTCTCTCTCTCTGCCTGGCTGCGAGGCGGCGCTGTCGATACCGATCTCATTGACGCGACACACGTGTGTGTGTATCCACAAAGCGTAACGAGTGGCTATATCAGCTACGTGGGGACTGGAGGAAGCCCGCTCGTGCCATCGGAGCTGTCGTCTGGTTGAAGCTAAGCTCGCGTCGTTTCTAGCGCAAATTTGCAGTGGAATTCACACCAGCGGAAGCATTAGAGTAAGCACGCCATGAGCGCCATCAAGACGCCTCCGGGTGAGCACCATACGCTTCAGCTGGGAACGTGGAGGGGGAGGGTCGAATCAAAAATTGGTCGATACTGAGTTGTCATTGCCACAGGCTACGGCGATGGTGCCGCCTCGGCGCGCAACAGCAAGAAGCCCTCGCCAGCCGACTTCATGTTCGGTACGACACTGGGCGAGGGAGCGTATGCGCGTGTCGTCCATGCGCGGATGAAAGACACAGGCGCCGAATATGCGGTCAAGATCATGGAGAAGCGGTTCATCAAGAAGGAGAAGAAGGTCAAGTTTGTCATGATGGAGCGCAAAGTGTTCTCCAAGGTCTCCCACGATCGCGTAGTCAAGCTCTTTTTCACGTTCCAGGACCACAACTATCTGTACATGGTCATGGAGTTGTGTCGTGGCGGCGAGTTGCTGGATGTCATCACGTGAGTCGTCGGTGGGCTAGGTGGTTTGGTCGCTGTGGTCTTGTGTCAACTGACTTCACGCACGTTTTCCTTCTTGCAGAAGGAACCACAAGCAGCAGGTTGCGCGGGGCTTCAAAGACCGCGCGTGCCCGCTTGATCTCACGAGGTTCTACATTGCGGAAGTTGTGGTGGCCCTGCAGTATCTGCACGAGAATGTATACGCGCTGAGATGGTAGCTACGACGTCACCGGATTTCTCGAATCCTAACGCGGATTTTTGTGTTTCTTAGGGCGTCATCCACCGCGATCTCAAACCGGAAAATATTCTGTTGGACGCGGCTGGCCATATCAAAATCACCGACTTTGGCACGGCCAAGGACGAGACAGAAGAGCATCGCTCGAACACATTCTGCGGAACTGCCGAGTTCGTATCGCCCGAAGTGCTGCGCGACTTGGACGCCTCTCGTGGGTGTGATCTGTGGGCTCTCGCCTGCATGGTGTTCCAGATGCTCGTCGGTCGTCCGATGTTCCGCGCAGAGAACGAGTACCTGACATTCCAGCAGATCTTGAACCATCCTGCAGAAGATTTCCAGTATCCCGAGAGCGTTCACGAGGCAGCGCGTGATTTGATCGACAAGATCTTGCTTCAAGATCCAGCGGGGCGTCTGGGCGCTGGGTCCGATGACGAAGGAAATGGGTACATGGCGTTGAAGGGTCATCCATTCTTTGAAGGCATCGATTGGGAAAGACTCGGCTATCAACCCGCACCCTATGTACCAGACTCCTCGAAGCTCCCGCCAACAGATAATGTGAGCTGTCGACAACTTGAATAGGACATGGCAGCGACTGACTCTCTGTGGAACATATTTAGGACGGGGCTACTGAAGATTGGCTTTTCGCCGGCGTTGCGACAGAATTACAGGTTTCGTCAGGTTTAGTCTTTGAGCCAGCAGCCCCACCAATATCAAGCGAAGCAGATGTCGTCGAGGTCGCGAGGCAGAAGGCCTCGGTACCGCCTCCGCCTCCGCCAGCTCGAACGAGCTCGTTGTGGAATCGCTTTTTGCTAGACGATGAGCATATCAAACTGGCCGGACTGATCAGCAAACGCAAGGGTCTCTTCTCAAAAAAGAGACAGCTGATTCTAACGACCAAACCTCGACTGATCTACATTGATCCCATCCGCATGAAGCAAAAGGGCGAGATTCCGTGGTCCTCAAGTCTCTACGTGCAATCCAAAAGTGGCACAGCATTCGATGTGGTCACTGTAAGTGTTTGGGCGTCGGATTGACGCTGTAGGGCTGAGTTCTCACTGTTCTTGTGAGAATGTACAGCCGAATCGTGTCTACCACTTGAACGATATCATCAACGGATCGAAGAAGTGGATTGATGCGCTCAACGCCTCCATGGTACGCTGCTGTCAATTGACAAGTCTTCTTCCGTGACTGGTTCAACAATGTGTTTACCGTATGTATTCGCTTGTAGCTGACCCGCAACCAGCACAGCAGCCACTACGGCACCAGATAGATCGATTAGCGAGAATACGCGCTCGGGCGTAGACTTGGGTCTAAAACGATGTTCATGAGCGTACATTAGGGAAGATAGGAATAAATTACGACAGTGGGCTTGTGTGCGTGTTTGCTGCCACCATGCGAGCTGCGCTCTGTTGATTTAGAACTTACAAGGCATCTCTGTTTGTATCCTACTTGGGGATCCACTATCAAGAGATGCACTGTTTATTCCTCATCATCGTCAGCATCGTTACCGGCATCGTGGATGTTGAAGTAACGAAGTTCGTAGGTCTGCTTGTCCGAGGCAATCACGTGGAGGTAGTCACGGAGCTGCTGCTTCTTCAGGTACTTCTTGGTCAAGTACTTGAGGTAACGCTTCGAGAACGGGGCCTGAGCGGCGACGTAGAGCTTGGTCTTGTCGCGCGAGATCTTGACGGCGTCGCCAAGCACACCAGTCTTGCCGTTCACCTTGATGCGGTCGTGGAGGAACTTCTCGAACGATGCCGGGTCAAGCACGTGGTCATCGACCGGAATGGTGCAGTCAATGGTGAACTTGAGAAGCGCCTTCTTGGAGACCTTCTTGCCCTTAATCTGCTGTGGATATCAAGGAGAGACAAAAGCGTGAGCACCTCGAAAGCAGAGACCACTTAGCGTGGGTCCGCCGTCGAGTGTACTCTCGGCTCTACGACGTGAGAGGGGTGTGCTAGATAGACTTCAGCGAATCTCAACTCCAGTCAGCTGAATGCCAGACCTATGAGAGTGCGTATCCGCTGTGTCGTCCACCACCAACTCTACCCGAGGCATGACAACAGAGAAGAGGGCTCTGCGCATGGGAATCGATTCGCCCGTCGCGCTCTCTCTTCCATCCACAGGATTCGAACCCTATTACCGACGCTCATCCCTCCACCCTGTCCAGGGAAAAAGGAGGCGCCGACAGAGAAGGGAACTCTGCATCTGTGTGTTGTGCCCGAGCAGAGAAGGGGGAACTCTGCAGCTTAGCAACTCCCACTCAAGAACTCAAGAAAGCTTGAGGAGATCGATCCGCTGGACGACTTGCGACACCCCCATACCACGATGAGGAGACGAGAAGACATCCGATGGACCGATGGACGCGGAACCACGGATCAGCGCCGGTTACTTACAACTGGAGCCATGGTGTCTGGAGGGAGCGTTTACTACGGGATGCACGCGGGAAGTCGGCAGCAAATGAGCAAATAGACAGTATGAGCTCAAGACCAAGGGAGCTCTTCGTCAAACCATTGGCGGAGAGAGAGCGGTCATTACATGCGACCTTCCCGCAACCTTCAACGAGACTCAACTTTTATTGGTGGAAAAGGAAAAGCAGCTCTTGTAGAGGGACCCAAGTCTTCTATATGGAGTGAATGGAGGTTGGTTGGTTCTGCTGGCTGTTGTGTCGGAGCATGGTGGGCATCAAGAGCTTCGAAGCTCCATCTTGTATCCGGCAAGTCCAAAGAAGCCTTAAACTGATTCAAGGTAGGTCTCTGCTCTCGCCTGTCCGGCTGCGTCTGCGCCGTGACAGCCTGCTCACCGTCGTGCTTGCGTCGGGCTGCGCACCATGTGGGCGGTTGCGTTGGTCCGGTCGCCAGAGGCGGCTTGGGCGTAGCAACACGATGGCGTCAGGCAATGGAAAATTTGTTGGAGTACAGCACCCTAATGTTCGATGTGTGTGTGTGTATGTCAGATGCGTTACATTGGTGCCTACCTCCTCGCTGTGCTCGGCGGCAACGAAAGCCCGTCAGCTGCCGACGTGTCGGCCATCCTCTCGTCCGTGGGCGTTGAGGTCGACGCCGGTCGCCTCAGCAAGGTCATCTCGGAGCTCGAGGGCAAGGACGTGAACGCCGTCATCGCCGCTGGCTCCAAGAAGCTCGCCAAGTTTGGCGGTGGCGCGCCTGCCGCTGGTGGCGCGGCCGCTGCCGCTGGCGGCGCCGCTGCTGTCGAGGAGGTCGTCGAGGAGGAAGAGGAAGAGGCCGACATTGGTGGTGCCACCGACATGTTCGGCGGCGGCGGCGGCGACTACTAAGCGCGCACGCGTTCCGTGTCTCTCTCACAAGGCGCACACGCGGGTGCTCTCGTACCATAATATACTGCCAGCTGCGGAGCATTGTCAATGAATGTAACGCTTTGACCGGTCCTTCAGTTTGCGTACCCATGTTGCTTCTTTTCGTATTTTATTTCAATGTGTAGCTACTGCAGAGAGCAGTTCTGGTTCTTGCCGCGGATGTCAGGGCTCTTGACGTCCGGATCGTTCTGTTGGTGGTTCACGATCTGCGCTTTCAGCACGGGCGCGTCGACGTCCAGCTCGGCTTTGCTGACCACGATGCCCGCGAGCTCGGACGCAATCTGCCGGAAGGTCACGTTCACTTGATCGCCCGTCTTGGCCGACACGAAGAAGCTCTTGAGGTCGTTCTCTTCCGCGAACTGCTTGTGCTTGATAGCTTTCACGGCCCGCAGGTGATTCAGGTCGGCTGATGAGGTTTCATTCATAGATTAGCCCATAGAGTTGTGAGCTATGGTACGAATAACATTCGCAGAACGTACCCTTGTTGCCGATCAGGCCCACGTATGGCATTTTGTCGTCATCGAATGTTCGACGCACGAGCCGGTACCAGTCCTCCAGGTTCTGGAAACTCTCGTAGTTAGTGATGTCGTACACGAGTAACACGGCCTGGCCCGAGTAGCACATATTTAGGGATCGGCTACACACCGCAGCTCTCTACCCAGTATGGATCTGCACCTGAGCACCGAAAATGTAGTTTTTGAGCATCTTGCCGCCGATGCTCTGGCCGCCAATGTCCCAAATCTGTAGCGTCACTTGCGCGTCGCCTACAGTCACCAGACTTTGCGTCAAAACGATGCCAAGCGGAAGGGGAAGTACGCACACTGCATCATGATCCTACCCGGCAGTGCCAATCGCTTAAGGAAGAAGTCAAGTCCAATGGTTTGCTTGTAGGTGTTTGAGAAGTTGTCCTCCGTGTGGCGCATCGCGATCGACGTCTTGCCCACGGCGCCATCACCTAGAACGATCACCTGGGTTTCCCACGAATGGGTTAGGTGTCGCATAATTCATCCAGCTCGTTTCCACCACCATGCCCACACGCACCTTGTACTGCAGCTGCTGCGGCTCGTCATCGCTATCGGTCTCCTTCGACATCGCGTCTAATCTAGCAACCGCAACACACTTCCTTGGGCTGGGTGGCGGGCGCCCGCGACGTTTCAGGCGCTTCAATGCGTACTTACCGACTCAGCAATACGTACTTATACAGCAGGTTCGCTGTTGTGCGGCGGTCTGCGCCAATGTCAGCTTCAAGATGACCATGGCCGCGGGAAGCAGGCGACAACGGGTCTCTTCCGCGGCCCGTTGGTTCGCTCTAGCCGCGTTTCTAGCGCTGCTTCTGCTGCTTCGTCCAGTTGCCGCCAGCGGCATGTACTCGCTGGCCAAGAGCCAGCAGAGCAACCCCGTGGTTGCTGTGGTCGTCGACGGCAAGCCGCTGAATCTGATCCTCACCACGGGTGAGTTGGACTCCGCATCCGCTGCGAGTCACATGCTTCCTGAGTTGTGTTTATCATATGCCAGACATGGACGGAATCTTACTGTGTCAAGACCGGTCCATTTCGCAGTCGGTGTCCGCCAAGCGTATCGACTATGGTGAGGCTTCTACCTCCTCACGCACCGTCGATCAAGACTGACGACTGACGACTGGTGTCCACTGCCAGACTACGCGCGCAAGCTCGTGCGCTACCAGCTGAGCGGTCTCACGCAAACCTTTGTCAACGTGGCGCTGGCGGTTCCGTCGCTGGACGTTTCGACGCTGCAGGTGCGCGTCGGCGTCTTCTACCTATCGCAGCAGACGCTGAGTCCGGCGGCACTGGCGTTCTTCCTGCAGTGAGTACATTCTGAAGTGCGTGTTTGGACCCCGATTAGCTTATAGTACCTTTTTGCTTATAGCCACTCGAATGCTGATGGGTTTCTCGGTATCGGCTACGCGTACCGACTCACGGCGTCGCCATTCTGGAACCTGCTCGACGCTTCGTTCCAGTACCGTGTCTCCCTGGAGAACAGTTCCAGCCGTCGCGACACCAGCGATGACGAAGGATCTGAAGGAGACCAGGCCTCGCTGGTGGTGGCCATGCTCAACGGTTCGGACTTTGTCGCCGGCCAGGACGAGAGCGAGCAGACCGAGTTGGATTGGAGCGAGCCGTGGGCGTCGGTGGACCAGGCTGACGATGTGGATCTCACGAACAACCAAGGACTCGGGTTTCCCGGTGAGTACTCTCTATCAATATAAAAATCCAAGTGCGTCTGTGCTGACATGAACTTGTGCATAGTACACCACGTTCAATTTCAGTGCGCAAAGGACACCAGCGCGCTTGAAGGCGACGCCATCGCGCTGCAGGCCGTGGAGCTGTTCGGCGACTTAACCAGCAACTGGGATGTGGCTGTGGATTTTAATTCTCCGTGTCTCGTGCTCCCGCAACAGTTCTTCAACTCGGTGAGCATTTAATTTCCACTTGGTTTTTCTCCTTCTTATCAAATGAATACGGCCTCTTGTTCATTTTCCATGGGTGTAGCTCGCTGGGTGGACCGGTTTAACTTTCGATGAAGACGCGAAGATCGCTTTGCTGCCTGTTGACGTGTCTCTCCCGCCGTTGGCGTTCGCGCTCACCCATGGCGGACTCATACACGAGCTTAATCTCAATGCGCTCGTCCTCAACAGCTCTAATGGCACTAAGGCCGTGTGCATCCAGCGGTCAACGTCCATCGTCCACAACGGCGCGAGCGTGTTTTCACCCATTGACACGGAGTCCACCGCGCAGCGCTACCGTCTCCACGGCACGATGATGCTGCCAGTGTACAGCATGCAGCAAGCGCCCATCGTGTTCGGCACGATGGTCCTTCGGTCGCTTGGCGAGATGGTTGTCGATGGCGAGGCCAAGCAGTTGGCATTCCAACATCCCACCGTCGCCCGAGCGTCCAAGAAACGGGGCACGAACAGCGCAGTGCCCGTATGCGTGTCCTCGCCAAAGTGCATCGGGCAGCAAGAATTCAGCCCACGACTCAACTCGTGTCTCGGTGCGGAACTCGTGTCAGTGGCAGCGAATCTCAATCGTACAGGTTTTGAAGCTGAGATGTGCTGTCTCGTTTAGATCCCGGGTGTCAGAGCTACTTTTTCCAGAGCCTTGATCCAGAAACCAAAGTCTGCGTCATTGTGAGTGAATTGATGGCGATTCGCGAGAGCACTGAAAACCCGTTCGCCTAATCCCTTTTGCGGCCGTTGTGGTCTCGTAGGACGCGGACTGGCTGACGTTCCTGTACACCACGGTCGCTGTGTTCATGGGCGCGGAATTGCTGCTGACGACCAGCATCTCTCGCCAAGTTCGGAGTGCAATCGCGGAAGCAAGATCTACATGATAAATCATCATCGACAGGCGTCACAGGGTTGTTTTCTATTTTATTTGTGTGGCTTCGTATCCTCCTTGTTTCATGCCCCCAAAACTCGTGGTGTCTACGACCCTCGCCCCAGGCTGAAGCCAGGCCGCCCAATCACCACCTGCGGCTTCTTCATCACCATGCTTTTGACTTCTTTGGCCTTGTTTCCTGCGAGCACAGTCCCACTAGGTCGCTTCTTGCCTGTCAAATCCCCGCTCTTTGCGCCAGCGTTTATCTTCCCCTGAGGCCGCTCACCGCCGACATCCTTCCCCTCGCCAAGCTGCATCTGCACATGCATGCTGCTGCTCTGCTTGAGCAGCTCGCGCACCGCGATGGTCGCATCGGAGCCATAGTCGAGACGGAAGTGGAGGATGAGGGCTCGGCCAGGGGTCAGCGGCTTCTCTGGGTCGGCCGCCGATGATACAGACCCACCACTATCCACTGGTGTTGTCGACGCAGCCCGCTTATCAGTGCCCTGCACAGCCACACGCTGCTCTGGCGGCGTCTTGCGCCCCTGCAGAGTGTCGACATCGTTGAGTAGCAAAGGCTGCGTGGCGTCCGCGTACTTCTGCACATCGTAGCTCACGTGCTGCGGCCGCTTGATCAAGTGGCGGTAACTTCCCTTGAGGTCGTACGGGTGGTGGTTTGCGCTCTGCGTCGGTGCCTCCCAGGACGCCAAGTCCACACCATCGGTCGCGAGAAGCTTCTGGTAGGCCGTGCCGACCTCGTTCGACGGGTAGACGATCTGAAAGCCTGGCAGTGGCAGCACGACGTCGTCAATCGTGTAGCTGGCGACGTTTTCCTCGGTCAACATGATCACACGTCGCTGAGAGACGTCACCATCGGCAGCAGTTGCCTCCACTTTGGCAGAAAATACTAGATCGCCGACAACCGCGGCCGAGCGTGACAACTGGTTGATGCGCATGCTGGCCATTTGGTTCCAGACGTAGTGCTGGTACGACTCGACGTACGAAATGCGCAAGTGGGTCGGGATGCTGCGGAACGCGAGTTCGTTGGCGTCCAGTCCGTGCTGGAGCAGACCTTCCAGCACGGCGCGCTCTGGCACGAGGAATGGCGGCAGCATGCGCAGTGCCGCCGCAACGTCCTTGTGCTGGCGAAAGTGCTCGCGTGCCTGGCGGATCTTGCTGGCTTCGCCCTCCTGCGGCCGCAGCAGCAGCAGCACGGCCATCTTGAAGTCCTTCCGCAGCATTGCGCGCCCGAGTAAGTGGTTGGGCGTCGCGTTGTTGCCGAACCGCTGGATTCCGAAAAAGTTGATGAACCCGCGCGCTTGCCACTGCTGTACCGCCGCGTTCAGCGCCTTCTTGGGCAGCTGCTTCTCGTCCGGGATGCCGCGCAGCACGATCGAGAAGGCGTTGCCCTGGCAGTCGCCGACGCTGAGCTTCTTGGCGACGTACTTGAGGTTGCCTACCACGTAGCTCTGGTCGTCCAAATTGCGCGCCGAGAGCCGCACGAACGCCTGGAAGCGCTCCTTCGGGATCCGGTAGGCGGTGCAGAGCTGCGTGGTGATGCCGCGCTTGTCCTTGGCCTCGGCGTACGAGAAAAGCGACGGGTTGACCTTGAGCACGGCGGCTATCTGGTTGATGACGGTGACGATCTCCTTGTTGCGCTTGTACACGACAAACTGCAAGTATTCGGCTATGGCAACAGTCAAAGAACACCAACGTGTTAGTCTCTACATAAAAACACACCAAAGAGAGGGGGGAGAGAGAGCACTCACGTCGGTCGACGGGCCAGTCACGACGCGGGTCACGGTCGCCCTTTCGAGGCACTCCGTTCGAGGTCGGGCGGATGCGGATCACTTGGCTCTGGTCGGGCGACGTGATCGTGTCCGCCACGATCACGCTCTTGCCGTAGCGCCGCATCGTCTCGTGGATAAACACGCGGTCGCTCTTATCGTTCAGACCGGCCACGAAGAACTGGAGGTCGTTGTCCTCGACCGTGTTCTCGGCGCTGATACCAGCGGCGCGCGCCTCGGCCTGCGCCTGTTTCCGCGCCTTGATCTTGTCAAGAAACGCCTCAAACTCGCGAGCCATCTTGTCCCCGAGCTCGCGCGTGACTAGCTGCACGAGCTTGCGGTGGTTGAACGTCTCCATCGCGTCCTGCCCGAGCTTGTTGCGCGCAGTGGCGTTCTGCGAGACCGTCTTGGCGAGCTGCCGAATGATCTTGAGGAATTCCGAGCCCGACTCGGCGCTGCTGGCGGTGGTCGGCGCTTGCTCGGCGTCGCCGAACACATACGCTGTCACAGTTTCCGTAAAATATGCCTGGACCGTGCGCTTCTTGGTCACGAGCGCCGAGAGCGCGACCGCCTGGCCGCTTGCCGCGATCTCGTGGACCACGAAGTCCGAGTAGCGCTGCTTCACCAGCCCCGGAAACCCGGGCTGGTCGGGCGTGAGAAACCCATGGATGCCCACGACGTCCTCCTCGATGCTCACGGCCTCGTAATCGTTGTAGCCTTCGCCTTTGAACCAGAACGAGCCGCGTCCGCCCGCCGGGTTGTGGTGATGGTGGCCGCCGCCGTGGCCGTGGTGGCCGTAGCCTCGTCCTCGTCCGCCGCCTCCGCCACCGCCGCGACCACCGCCTCCGCCGCCCTGTTGGAACCGCTTGTTACTGTAGCCGCCGCCGTGGCGGTTGCCGCCCCCATGGCTCTGGTGGCGTCCTCGCGCGTCCATTGCCAGAGCTGGTTCCTCAGTTCGCAGCGAGCCAATTGCTTCCAGTCATGAGTGTTGGTGTTGGTCTGCTTCCAAAAAGAAATATCCCAACGAGGGATTATGTGGAATATCCAATGAGGGACTGGATGAAGGGGGAGACAACTTAGAGGGCACTCTAAAGGGGAACGGCAAGTGCGGGCACTAAATCTGGTTGGTTCGCTCTCCATTCTTGAAGAGCGCGCAAAATTGATCGTCGCCAACTGAGCTCTTCGACCACGACGACCACGCTGCTCGCTCGGATCCGTCGAACGCTCCACCAGGCACAGCACAGCAGCGCCATGGGACGAGGCAACTTTTCCAGCGGACGCGGCCGTGGCGGTCGCGGTGGTGGACGAGGCGGTGGACGAGGCGGCGGACGAGGCCGCGGAGGAGGACGAGGAGCCCACGACGGTCCGCGGCCCTCGGCGCTGGCCAACTTCCGCGGTCCCGGCTACAAGGACGGCGTCGCAAAGAGCGTGGACGAGAAAGTCGTGGGCATCACGCGCTTCCTGACGCCCGAAGTGCCGGGCTTCCACGGAACAATCAAAGAACGGTTCTCGGACTTTGTCGTGCGCGAAGTGGCGCTGGACGGCCAGGTCGTGCGGCTCACGCACGTCAAGCAGTTTGCAGACAAGGCCGCGGCCAAGAAGGAGCAGAAGATCAGCGAAATCGTCAAGAAGCGCGTGCTCGGGTTTTTGGAGGATGCGTCGCAGCCGTCTGACGCTTCTGCGGTGGAAGGCGACTTCCCGGTGAATAACCGCGTGCGCGGCATGGTGGGCAAGCTCGCGGGCCGATTGCTCGGGCTATTCAATCAAAACAAGCGCTTGGCTGCAGCGTCCACGGATCGTGTGAGCATTTTGCAGCTGAAGGCGGTCGTGGAGGACGTGTGCGATGTGGCCACGGCGGCGCAGCTGGAGCTTTTCCTCGGTCGCATTGTCGACGCGCGCATCCAGCAGCAAGCATCGGGCGGATTGATCACTGGAGACGACGCAGATGAAGAGCCGCAGGCATTCTTTTTCCCAGTCGTCGCGGAGAAAGACCAGCGCATGCGCATTCACAAGAGCTTGCGTGAAATGGGCGCGAGCCTGGTGGTCTCGGACACGGTCCAGAACGCCGAGAACGAGTCCGTCATTCGCGTGCGCCCCATGGTGGTGGATGGTCGCAAGCGTAAAGACGTCGACCAGCGTGTGCACCGTGTGCAGTGGCCGGCCGACCGCCCCGACTACTTGCAGTTTGTGCTCTACAAGAAGAACATGGAGACGTTGGCGGTCATCTCGCAGCTCGCGCGCGCCATGGGCGTGAACCAGTCGGCGTTCTCATACTCGGGCACCAAGGACAAGCGTGGCATCACGACGCAGCTCATCACGGTCTACCGAGGCAACGAAGAGAAGCTCGAGTCGCTCAACCGCGCGCGCAAGCAGCTGCACGATTTCAACTTCATCGTCGGCAACGCCTCGTACGTGCGTGATCGACTCAACCTCGGCGATTTGCGCGGCAATCACTTCTCGATGGCGATCCGCAGTCTGCCGGATGACGCCTCCGTATCGGACGACGCGCTCCATCGCGCCGTCGATAGCTGGGCGCAGCGCGGCTTCATCAATTATTTCGGCCTCCAGCGATTCGGAACACGATCGATCGCGACCCACGAAATCGGCCGCGCGATTCTGCGCCGTGACTACAAGCTTGCAGTGGAACTCTTGCTGCTGCCACAGGAAGGCGACGCGACCAAAATCACGGAAGCTCGTCAACAATTCCAGGAGACGCAAGACATTGACGCCGCGATCCGGTCGTTTCCGCCCTACTTCATCGCCGAGCACTCGATCCTCCAAGGCTTTCGCACCCATGGGCTGAATGCCCACACGCAGGCGTTCGCCTGCATTCCGCGCCACCTCCGCATGGTGCGTGTCGACCCAATTTGTTTTGGAAGTCGGAAGCAAATGCTTGACGCATACTGACGGATTCTGTGCTGTATTTTTTTTCTTCTTATATAGATGTACACACACTCGTACCAGAGCTACGTCTGGAACTCCATCGCCAGCGAGCGACTTGATCACTATTCGACCGACAAACCCGTCGTGGGAGATCTGGTGCTTCGTCACGACATCGACGCAGAGGATATTGCTGAAGCCGACGATGGAATCAGCTCTGCTGCGAATGAGGATGATATCGAGAACCCGGCCATGCCCAAGAAGCGCAAGCTCGCCGCCCGGGCAAAGGACGAGGTCGTTGTGATCACGGAAGCCAACATCGTCCAGTACTCCATCTTCGACGTCGTGCTTCCACTTCCCGGCTATGACATCAAGCTGCCTGAGAACGGCCTGAAGGAACGATACGAAGAGCTGCTTAAAACTGACGGTGTCGATTTCTTCTCGCTCACACGCGCGACAAACTCCGAGTACCATTTGCCGGGGTCGTATCGCCACTTGCTGCGTAAGCCGATTGATGTCGCCCACGAGATCAAGAGGTACAACGACCCGACAGTGGAGCTACTGGAGACGGACGTGGACCGCCTGACGAACAAGCCCCCAACACAATCGATTCCGAACGGAAAGTCACGAGCCCTCTGTTTAGAATTCCAGCTCGGTACGTGAAGTTTCGTGCCTATTTGTTGCCTACAGCGTTGCCACTCATTCTTACCCTACTTGCTGGACACTCAGGTCCGTCCTCGTACGCAACGATGGCCGTGCGAGAATTGATGAAGCAAAGCAGCAACTTGAACGTGCAATTACAACTGCAAGAGCAGCTCAAACCTTGATACTTCAAGTAGATGAGATTGAAAAGACCGCTAGATTCAACGTGCGACATAAGAGAAGATTAAACACTACCCAAACGTTCTGGGCTAGACACCCCTCAGATTCCGTCGCGCCACTCTCGTCGTTCGATCTTGCTGCAGAAACGATTATTTCCGCTAAAATACAGTCAGCCATAAGTTCGTCGTCCACTAGATTTGGAACCATACTTTCAAGTGAACTTACATATCTTCGCGAGATATACGCCAATAGTACTCAGGTCGCGACCCATCCATCGATTGCGCTTCGCTGAGCATCCGCACGAATTCTTCGTCGTGTGTGATACACACGAGTTGGAAGTTTTGCTGGGCCGACCGGGCGTTGAGAATACTGTTAACATCACGTAGTGGTCAGGTTGCGAGGCAAGCACGATTTTCAAGCATACGGCGTACTCAGTGATAGCTTGCGCCAATCCGAGCTTGTTCTCAGTGTCTAGGTTCGTCGTCGGTTCATCGAGAGCGAGAATCCCGCAATTGAGGCAGAAGGTCTCAGCAAGTGCGAGTCGAATCACGAGAGCAGCGAGTACCTTTTGACCCGCACTGCACCGCCCACGCATGTCGATTAGCGCACCTCCTTTCTTCATCACAACACGGTAGTCGTACGATCGAGCAGCCCTTACAGTTCCCGTCTCGGAATCCTGACCACTAACAACTTCAATTGTGTCGATGTCTTGCCCTTTGTAAGTGATTTGCCATAGCGATTTGATGATGGAGTTGATCTCTTCGACCTTCTTCGAGTGGAACTGAAGAAGAGATTGGTCCAGCGCCTTGAAGTACTTGTCCAGGTCCGAAACGGCCATCATCGTCGTCTCGTACTGGATTAGCTTTTGGCGGTGCTTCTCTTCCACATTCCGGTACTCCGCGCTCTTCAGCTTGACCTTCTCTTCCCTGACTTGGAGGTCAAGTTGCTGTTGGCGACCACGAAGCGTTGCGCGCTCCTCCTTTGTGGAGCTAACGGTAGCGCTCGCTACTCGCACGCGTCTCGACACATCTTCGAGTGCAGGTAACGCGCTGATCTTTCGTTTCGTCTCGTCAACTTGCACTCGAAGAACTTCAAAATCCATCTTCAAATGGCGATAGTCAAGGTTGTCACGAATATGGCGCTTGAAGACTTCTTTCTCTGCGAGGCTATCACGAGCAGTCGCGATTTGTGGAGAGATTTCCTCGAGCGCATGAGTAGCAGATATCTCTTTTTGCTTGATCTGCGCAATCTGCTCGCCGAAGCGCTTCAACTCAGCGTCGAGTTTTTCGCTTCCTTGATCTTCAATCTTTGTCCATTTTTCCTGAAATGACTGAAGTTCTTGCTTGCATTGCTGTTCCTCAAGTCGGTCTTGTTGGAGTTTTTTCAACCCACCACTTTGATAGGTCTGAAATTCCTCGTGCTTGGCAGCCAACGCACGTTCAGCATCAGGCTTCAAATGTGTCAAACCGGTGATCTCGTCCACCAGGGACTTTTCTCGCTCTCGCAACTTTCCCTGCTCTTCAATGGCTTCATCGTACTGCTGGCGCAGCTTGTCCAAACGCATTTTCTCATCTTTTTTCTTGTAGAGATTGTTCTGTAACTGTTGCTGCATATCTTGAATCCTCTGAGACTCGGCTTGCTTCAGCTGGAGCTGCCTGTGGAACTCTTGCAACTTGGCTTGTTTCTCATCTCGGGCGGTTTGCACATCAGCTAGTGTCGGTGCATTGGCGCCGAGAACTTCGGCATCGTCCGTGCGCAAACTCTCCTCTTCGTCAGCGACCTTCGAGCGAAGCTTCTGCAGCTCACTAATAATGCTTCGAAGAGACGCGAAAGCACGACAAGCTTCGTCAGCTTCTTCGACCAGCTCGTTTGCGTGCTCAGCACTGGATTTTTGGGCTGTCACATCAGCTTGCAAGATTTGCTGTGAAGCGAAAAGTGAGTCCAACTCGCTGCTCTTCTCTTTAACTTGGCCCTCCAATCGCTTCCAACTTCTCCAACTCGGTAAATTGGCTTCGGCTTCCTTCCACTTCTTCAAAGCAATTCCTTCAGCTGTTTCAGCTTTCTTGATCGTGTCCTTCACTTTCTGGTCATCGGTCTTCTCATTCATCGTCTTGATGAATAGTTCCTCGTCTTCAGGTCCCATATCACGGACGCAGAGTGGGCAGCACTTATCCTTGATACCCTTTTCCTTGAAAATGGTGAGAAATCTGATCGTGTTCTTCGATCGCAGTGTTTTGTCTTTTGCGGCGAAGTACGTCTTCTCCGCCATTTGAACCACCGCTTCTGCGTTGCGAAGCTGTCCACCAGGCGATATCTCTTCAATAGACTTCTTCAGCTGACCGACGGGTCCCCGCTCTAGCTCGGTTTTCTCCGAGCGCAGTTTTTCGAGAGTTTTTTCAATGTGAGTCGATGCAGCAATGTTCTCTTGAAGCTTCTGGTCAGCAGACCGTGCTTGTCTTGTCTTCTCCTCTAGAGCTTCCTTTCGTCGGGTCAAAATCTCATTCAGCCGTTCCATCGTCGCAACGAAAGATTGTTCATCGCCAGGTTCCTGACCGTCAAGCAGAGATCGGTACTCGGTAGCTTTTTCAGCAAGTCTGTCACGAAAATCGTCTTCCTTGTCGCTGATTGCCTGTCGTTTTGCCTCCAGAGCGATGTACTTGGTCTCGCTCGTTCGCAAGACCTTAATGATTTCGTTGTCTCGACTGATCTCAAAGTTTGCATCATTGATATGCTTGCTTAGATCATCGATATCCGACTTCAGCGAGAGATACTTGTTTTGCTCCTTGAATGCTTGCAACGCTTTCTCTGCCTCTTCGGCAAGCTTTTCGGCTTCTGCAATCTCTCGGGCCGATGGAATCGGCTTCGAGCTGAGCATCTTCATTTTCGCAGCGTGCGCCCGCTTCTCCGAGTTTAAATTTCCGCGTTCTTCTTGCTTGCTCTTCAGCTGCGTTGATGTGAGTGTCAGCTTCGCATGAAGCTCCCGGAGCTCTGTGTTCAATGACTCACTACCGATCCGATTTTGCTCCTCAACGTTCTCGAACGCCTTCGTCTTCTCAGAAACGTAGAAGCGAAACTTGTTGAGGAAAGATCTGATGTCGTCATCTTGGGATGCCAGCGGCTGTGGGTGGAACTGGTACTTTGTACCTGCTCGTGAAGCATGGTCAAGTAATTCTTTCACCAGGTTTTGGTGAGCTTCGATTTTGCTCTCCAATATTGCCTTCTCAGTGCAGAGCTTGTTGTACTTCTCCCGAGACGTGGACTGTTCGCGTTCCAGCTGGGACTCCTCCTCCTTCAGTGACTTGAATGCGCGGTTCTGATCGTCAATGATGGAGTCATGGTTGCTCAAAAGAGCTTCCAGATGCTCATCCGAGTCGCTCATCATCTTCTCGATCTTCTGGTAAGCAGAGTGAATAGCCTGTTCTTTCTGAATGGCATCGTTTTGGAGTCGATCAAGCACGTCATGTTTGGCTTTAATTTCCGCTTGAAGCTGTTCCATCTCTTCCAGAGTCTCCTCGGCCTGCTCGATATTGCTGTCCAGACGACTGGCATCTTCTGCAGCAAGAAGTATCTTTTCCTCGGCCGCTTCCATCTTCTCCCTGATATCTTGGACGGTCTTTAGCTTGACGTTCAGTACCGTCAGATCCCTGCTAAAATCCTTGGCGTTTTCATTTCGCGCCTTCTTCAGCTTACGGATCGCTTCCAGTGCTTTTGTGTACCTCGCGGACTCGAAAATGTCGTCGAATCTCTTCTTCAGCGCAGCGCCTTCCAGCAACGGCCAGTTGGATTCTTCCTGATGGCAGAAAATCACGCTTTCCAGGATAGCCTTGGACACACCGAGCATATCCGGGATGTGTCGATCCAGTTCCGCGCACTTGTGGCTCATGCTCACGTTCTCGCCGAGCTCGTTCTTGACGCGGATGACGCCGTCGAGCGCCTTGAACTTGGCGTTGCTCATTTGCTGCTGCAGCTGGAAAGTGCGTTGCACCACCATGGGCTTGCCAGCGCGGTTGCGGAAGCGCAGACGCACACTCGCTTTGACTTCGTTCGTGCCGGCGATGCGCGGGTCGTGGACAAAGCTCTGGCCGCTGCGCGCGCCGGGCGGCAACGAGCCTGTGCACGAGATCTTGAGGCATTCGATGATCGTGGTCTTGCCCGAGCCGTTGTCCCCAAGAATGACCGTCAGTGGGTGGTAGAACTCGATGATCTCCTCACGGTGCGGGCTGAAGCTGCGGATCCCGCGGATCGAGAGCTTCTCGATGCTCGACATCGTCGCCGCTCCGCTTCAGTGGCCGTTTGTCGCCTGTGGTTTCTATTGTAGAGCTGCAAGGAATTTCGCGCGGGAAGATGGAAGTTGAGAGTGATGGTGCTGTCCTGACAAAGGAAACCAGAATGAATTGATGTGCGATTCAAAATGGGCCGTCCTTCGAACGAGGGTATGTCACAACTGAACACAAGGTGACCAATCTCCACAAATTGGACCCTGCTAGCACACATTGACGCTACGGGGACGATGTGCTGAGGGATCCAGAACAAGTGCAGTTGAGAGTCGAAAGATAGCGTGATGTGTGAAGTCGAGGCTATGTCGATTCGACATCCACACCATCGTTGCTTGTGATAACCCGATCCTGGAGACAAGAATAGCGAGGGAACTCAACGGCTGTTGACGACAAGTCGGTGGGGAAGTGAGGTTGCGACGTGCGTCGGATTGCGCGTCGCGAGTGAAGACCTCGTGGAGACCTGTATGGAGCCCAGGAAGCCGCTGCCGCCGTCGTCTACGCCGGATCGAGCGACGTCGCGGGGGGTCCAAACTGCGCGGAGACCAGTGGTCGCTCCAGTTCGTCCGACGCCGGTCAGTTCTCCAGGTGGAGTTTTGCTTCCGAGAATCGCACCTCCTAGTGGTGGGTCCAGAACAAGCAACCCTACCGGTAGCAACACGCGTGTGGTGTGGACAACACCCCGGACCCTCTCGGTCGACGCACCCCAACCACGTCGCCCACGCCCACCGAGCTCTCAGCTGTCGAGCAGTGGCTTGCGTTCAGCAGACAGTGGCGAAGGGGCCCGTTTTGGGAATGAAGGAGAACCTGCGTGTACCTCGACCGCATCACCCAATCGCGGCGGTGATGATGATCAAGCAGCGCAGCTCAAGTTCATGGATCAGATGGTCAGGAAGATTCAGTTGGTGAACACTAAGCTTGACAAAGAGACACACGAAGCGGTGGATCTACACGCACGCAATGTTGAGTACCAGGTGGGGGACGGAGAATGTGCGACGTTGGATGCAGTCCATATATATGGGACGAAAGCCGTCGAAGAGAGCGAAAGCTCCGGTGGTTTCGGAGCGGGAACTGCAATGACGAGCGCGCGAGAAGCTACGGCTGCTGCGCCAGCTAACCAGGATTTCCGTTCTCACCAGCCGCGCTCCATATCTTCACCACAACCAACGGCCGTGCTCGCGAAAGATCAGCTCGAATTATGTGCAGCCCTGGGGAAGAATGCCGAGCTACGAATCAGGAGCCGTGCGGTCGAGCGGCAAGCTGATCAAGTGTCATCTGTATTAGAACAGACTCAAAGACAAATGAACATGGCAGATCGACGGATTGTGAATCGAGAAGAAAAACTTCGAGCTGTGCTCAAGGAAAAGCTACACTGGCAAAACGAGATCAAAGACCTTCGGAGACAAGTGATCGAAGGGAAGATGCGACAGGTTGATTTGATGCGACGGCTGGAGACGGTGAAGCGCGAGACGAGTACACAGCTCGAGGTAATGGCTGAGACAGTACGCAATACTGACGAGGACAATCAAGTACTACTAGCATCTCTCAACGAAGCCAAGAATCAGCTCGCTTTCCAGACGAAGCGGCTTGATGATGTTGTGAGACAAGCTC
This sequence comes from Pythium dissimile, assembly GCA_023336445.1. Lineage (NCBI taxonomy): Eukaryota > Oomycota > Peronosporomycetes > Pythiales > Pythiaceae > Pythium > Pythium dissimile. The sequence goes on along the minus strand of JAADWZ010000018.1, from coordinate 28,693 downwards.
GTGAGGAGAAAGATCGACTCACTGCTTGCATAGTTGAAGCTCGCAACAAGTTGCGTGATTGGAAACAAAGTCAAGCATCATCTCTCAATGCTCAGCGAGATCAAGCCCATTCAAAGGCTGAGTATGAGCACAAGATCGCGCGTCACCAAGGCGAAATCCAAAAACTTCGTGACGAGGTTAAAGACCTCGAAGTGTCCGATCGTCTGATGCAAAATAATCGGTCACTGTCACCGCTCGAGCTCAGTCGCCGAAAGGCAACGATTTTGGGAAGCAGAGACAGCATTGAGACCACTGAAGTCGAACCCATTGAAGCAAATGTGCGCATCAATGAGCTCGAGGCTATGCTCGAACACTCCCACGAATTTCAAAAACGCCAGGAGAGTATCATCAATATTGCTGAAGGGACAATATCTAGACTCATTGAAGACCGGGAAGTCGCCGCATTGGACACACTTGCACATCCACGCTCCCCAGCGAACGGGTTGTGGTCTGAGCCATCGGTCAGTCCAGACTACAGTCCACTGTCTTCGTCTCCGACAAAGGTTCGTAGTCAAATGTCGATTATGTCTCGATCTTCTCGGCAGATTGCTGTGCCTGTGTGTATGCAAAACCAAGTTACTAACTCACCAGGACCGACTGCCGAGACAAGCGCACTTCGAACAGGTCAACCGGTCTTACCTGACGTATCGAGAGCAATTGGCCAACCTGTCCGCCCCGATGTACCACCGCCTCCCCGTAGTATCTCTGTCATGTCGCTTCCTCGGAGGCTGTCGGCAGAGAGACTGGGAGCAAAATCAAACGAGAATCTAGCAGTGGAATCTCATTCTTCTCAGCATCAATGCAGTCTGAGGGAAGCGCAATTGATGGAACGAATCAAGGTGATGGAAGTTGCACAACAGGATGCAATTGCTGCTCGAAATGACCACGAAACGCGCTCTGAGCCTGCAAAAATTGATCCAGCGAAGTCAGTTCGAGAATCGTGTATAAAAGCAGAGCCAAACACCCACAGTGAGGTGGCAGTGGTGCAGAATGACAAGGGAGATATCAGCCAAGCTGTCGTATCTCAGGTTGAAGCACCGCATGGAGTTCAATCGCAGCCACTTGTCACTGAGCTGCTCAGTGATGCCGAACTGCCAAGTCAAGAATCACACGAGGCTATGGAACCCCAAATACCTTTTTGTGAAGGAATCATGGATTCTATAGCGGGAAGTTGGCCACTCGCAATATCTGCTGACGAGAGTAACGCTGTCGCATCGGGAGAGTGTTCATCTTTACGTGGTGGATTCGAAGTGATAGTGGACGACGATGACGCCGGCCGCACGACCAGCGAAACTGACCAGGACGCCAGAAACGACTTGGAAAGTAGTCAATGCGGGTGGAGTGTGGGTGCACCTGTAGTCGTCACTGCTCGGGAGATGGAGCTCAGAGCGGATGTTTCTGCACAACGCTTGTCAATCGGAACGGGCGACAATTGTCGGGTCCTCGGCGATTTGGCTCTTTTGGATAGTCAAACCACGACTTCGGTCTCGGAGATGGCGACTTCTGTCGATGACAGCGCTGATACTAGTCTGACAGACGTCAACCAAGCGTGTTCTGCGACGTTTACCAGGCAACACAGCGAAGACGAAGGCAATGCAGCTTCACACCACTCCAAATACTCTGTCAGTGGCGCTTCGCCTGGAATGCTGACAGAACAGATCGCATCCGTCGATGATGACTCATCAGCGCATCCAACGCAGAGCAGCATTTCCTCTATCGCGGACCCTGATAACAACTCAGTTCAAACACTGGAGCTCGGTAGTCTCGAAGACCACAGACGCGTTGATTCTGAGCAAGTTTCTGCCGCACGAATATTGGCCGAGTACGTTGTTTCAAGCGCGGAACAGATCGTTGTGCAGAAACAGGTAGATGACCCACGGCAAGCCGAGAAGACTGGCGATCAAGCGGTAGACGAAGAGTATCTGTTTATGCTCAATTTAGCCTCGACAGTGGCATCGGACGTGGTGTACCGAGTGGTCAATGCGTCCATTCAAGCCGTCACAAGTGGTTTGTTGTCGGCAAATGCACACATTGGCGAGTCATTTCCTGAAGCATCCACTCTAGCAGACGCAGATGAAGTTGTGCGTGCACCTCCGACCAAATACGATGTAATCGGGGCGAGCACTCCATCGGTCAGTGTGTCGAACGTGGATATTCATGAGCAGCCACCGAGATTGGATGAAGTACGGTCAGCTCCACAATCAATGGCATGCAACCTCGCTGTGGAAATCGCCCCCGTCGCCAAGAGCACAGAAGACCAGAACGCGCTGGACGCTCGAAGCGATGGCGAAATTGTTGTGCGTGACAATTTGGATGCGGGTTGTCGTGAACCTTTTGCGATAGGCGTGGCAGTAGGTTGTGCCGACGAGACAGTTCTCTGTCTTTCGAGCGGTGAGTTTCAAGAAGATACCAAGCTAAATCTTGCAGAACGCATCGTCGTGACAAGCAGACAGTCGTTGAAGGCACATGAACCAGAAGTTTCGACTGAAAATCCAGACGTCGTTGCAGGTTTGACAACGAGGTCGGTGCGAATACCCGCTACATCGTTTATTATTGCATCGTCAGCTCAAGCAGTGGCCGTGGTTGCAACTTTGTCTGCACTCATGCCATCAGCAAGTGCAAACAATCGTGTCGACTTAGGTGAAGGTGTTTGTTCCACGTCTTCTACAGACGGAGCCTTGCTATTTTACTTCGCGTCGTTGCCCGTGACCATGAGATCCAAGGTGGGCGACACCATAGCACCAGCTACGGTCGAAGCCGCGCTCAATCCTGATGGTGAGTTCGGCCCGACAGCTGAAGCTACTTGCTACACTACCAACGCACCAGGTGTTGTCCCCATCGTTCGCGACCCGGCCGAGTTTGAGAACGAAACTCTGGCTGATGGTGAGGGCCTGCCCGTGGACAGCGTCGAAGTAGAACCAAAGATGTCACCAACGGTTTATTCTGCCTCAGATAGTACCACACCCGTCTATGGCAATGCTGCGACGACCGACGATTCCGTGCAGGCCTGCGTCGACGAGCATTTCGCGACACTCGATCGACAACTGCGAACTATTCCTACTGGTTTGCCTAACATCAAGTTCACCGCCACGTCCAGTGCCAAGAGTGGCGAGGAAAGCGACGATACTGTGGTGATCTCTGGGGCTGGGCTTCACGCGGCACTCGATCCAGAAGCGTCAGCGCCTATTCCTATTTCAGCCGACAAACCAGTAGCTGGGACATGTGGAGGCAAAGATTTGGGAGATGCCGTTGGGGAGCTTCAGGAGAATGGGTCCGCGCAGTGCATTTCTGACGGAAATCCCCAGTCATTGTCTACCGAAAGCAAAATTTCTGTGCCAGCGTGTCGAGGACCGAACGATGGATCAACGGAGAGTCGCCCACAAAACTTCTTAGATGCTGATAGCGCGTTCGCGCCCAGTCCAGATGAAGCCGACAAAGCGCCGACCCTTGCTCCCGCTTCTCACCTGGCCAGTATTGCATCTGCGGGCAGTCGAAGCGACCACGACCAGTTGGTTAGAACCGCCACGCCAGATGAGGTTACATGTTCGTTTGTCTCGGCTTCGACATCGCCACCAGGTGCCAAAAGTGAGAGATGGCACGACATTACGAGCATCGACCAATCTATACCAGAAGTATCGTGGACAGAGCGCACCAGCATACCCACCGTGAAGTCACCCGCCATGTTTTCCCCAGGTTCGTCCCGATATGCCAGCGCCATCGTCCGTGAAATGATTCGAGACCCCACTCTTATGGCCTACGACGTCAAGCACGAAGAGATCCAGCCTTTTTCGATGCTCGACGATAAAATTCTTAGGATTGATCAGCACGCCATGCACATGCAGCATGATGAAAATGACAAGGCACGCGTGTTGGTGATCGCTGAACAACCGAAGTCTCGATATACCACTGCGATCGAAGGTGTGCTTGTGACAAAGCGGAAGAAAATGGAGAATGAGGCCCGCCACAAGTCGATTGCGTTCCGTATCATCCCTGCGTTCAACTACGAGCCAGTCTTGATCAAGTTTCAGTGGTCAGATTTTGTCGTTGCGACACCCATTCGACTCATGAGCTCCGTTAGCCAATTGAATTTGCTGACCAAGTTGAATGTTGGTGCTACCATGACTGGTGCCGGCCCTCGTGCGTCCACAGATCAAGCCGCTCTCAGCGAGGAACCCAAGAAGCCACAGCTATCGACGTCTCCCATCCAGAAGATGAAGTTGATCATCAAGAAGGGCCTCAAATTGCCGTGCGGTACGTACGTCATCATCTCTGTCTTTAAAAGACCGCTGGAAGATGGGAACGAGAACCTTCGCATCCAGATTTACGACTCAGAACGCGTTGAAGAGTTCCAGTTCGACTTTCATGAAGACCACGTGCGCGACTACGAGGAGGATTGGAACGGAGGAGATGGCGAGGCGCGAGCGTTTTTGGCTCGCTTGGAGTTCCGACGCGAGCAAGGAAGTATCATCATCAAAATGCCAGAGAAGATCCGCACGTCGACGCCTTCTACGCCGGAGGCGGGAACCATCACAGACTCGGAACCGAGAATCTACGCACCCACTCCGATGGCGCAGCTCCTGACGAATCTGGCAACTACACAACCGCTAGAACTACCACCCGAACCTCACTATCGGATATCACCCAACGCTCCAGCCTCTCCGCAGCGGCTACTCGAGCGTCCAGAAACGCCGCCGGATCTGCTACAGTCGCTTTCGATCATTCCTCGGATAGAGGAGGACGTCGAATCAAGCGCGTCATCGGTCCTGTGATTTTGAACAGACACAAATCCTGCTAGTCGACCTTCTCCCCCTCCGTTGACTATATGCACCCGTTTGGTGTAGAACGTGGAATGGTGGCTAATATTTGTTTTCTTGGCCAAACATAAATGTTTTGTTGTTGCTATCGTACTCTCGTGCAAACTACAGGACTGGCGGCCTCAAACTGACGCGAGGAAACTCTTCGGGGAGCCGTCGAGCCATTGGCGAAGCTGTGGGCTTTTGAGCGTTGGCGTGATGGACTGGTCGAATTCGAACGTGTCTTGGTGCAGGGCGACGTCAATCACAGGCGGTATGAACCGCTTGTGCGGCGACGCCTGGCGTCCATGCGAGTAGTTGGACGACGACGAGCCACCTCCGCTGTGCGGGAAGGCGACGGACACGTCCGTGCGCAAGCGAGGCGAGCGACGCAGCGCGACTCCGCCATGTTCGCCGGGAATCTCCTGCGTACCAAACAGCCATCGATAACACGTCAGATTTGGCAGTAAAACGGCATGGCTTGAGGGGCTACAGGACTCACAAAGTCAAGCGTGCTGGATTCCATCTCTGGCGGGAAATCGATATCGTCGAACGAGAACTTTTGTCCATCGGCCTTGATAAACCCTCCCGTTGGAGACGTGAAGCGCGGCGATCGACGCAGGCTGTGGGGAGGCTGGAGACCGATCGGGGTGGCGATGTTGAAGAACTCTGCCACCTGCTGTGAGGATTGCACGAGATAAAGAAGATCAATGGCTGCTTTAAACCACGGATCGCACAAGCACAACTTACCTCGTTGAAGTCGATGTCGAGATGGTCAAACGAGTGGAGCGAACCGCTGCCCACCATGTCGTGCAGGTCCTGGTTGTTGGAGCGGTATCCGCCATGCGGCTCCCCAAGCGATCCCTTCGACGGAAGCATGGACAGGGAGATCTTGGGGCTCTTCTGGACACTGTTTCGTTTCTTGCGCTTCGGTCCCAATGAGGCCAGACCCGCCTTTCCAGCGCCGCCGTGCAGAGCACTCGAGATTCCACCGCCCAACCCGGAGGGTGTACCTCCACCATCGTCGTCGCCGGGATTGTTGAGCAACTGCAACAGAAGCTGAGTGTGGAGAACACGGCGTGGCGTATCTGGCAGGAAAATTCCGCCTTCCGGGGAGGACGACGGCGCTGTGCCCGTGCCTGTACAAATGCGGAGATCTTTTCGCTTGCGTTTCACGTTGCCTTTCTTCAACTGACCCGCTAGCCCGCCGGCTTTCGCCAGCTGCGCGTTGTTCGCCAAGTAACCCAGGGAAGATCCCGAGTGGTTCAACTCGGCGTTCTTGAGCAGCACATTGTAGCAATCTTTGAAGACACTGGCATGTTTTGGTGACATGCCGTTCATCACAGCTCGCAGACTCGCGGTGGTGCCGATGTTGGCTGTGTTGCCCGGCCCCACATTGGAACCTCCGGAGGAGGATGAAGTCTTCTCCGTCGGACCACGGGCTCGTGGAGGAGAATCTCCGGCCTCCGATCGGTTTTGGATTTCCATTGCCGAGACTGATCCTGGTGAGCCGCTGCCTCCACCGGCACGCCCGCCGTGTCCCAGAGCCTTGTTCTGCTGCTTGGCCATCCTCCGCATCGTGCGCCGCATGGACGAGTACCAGTGGTTCTTGATGGCGTTATCCGTCCTGCGCATCCGATCCTAACATGATCAGAACACTTGATTTTTGCCTCCCAAACAAACTTCCCCACCACTCACCGTCCGGGCAGGAGCTTGGAGATCTCGGCCCACTTGTTGCCGAGCCGCGTCTGCGCGTCCTCGATCACCTGCTCCTCCTCAGGCGTCCATGGATCCTTCTTGATCGACGGATCCAAGTGGTTCAGCCATCTACAACCAGCACGTGTCAGTAAATGTTCTGCCCCATTTTTGTTTCGAACAGATAAAGTTCGTACCGCGTGCGGCACTGCTTGCCCGTGCGTTCGGTGCCAAAGTTCTCGCCGTTGAGATGGTCCGAGATGACGCTCCAGCGCTTGGTGCCGTACTCGTCGACGAGGCGAATGATGGCGTCATCCTCCTTGCGCGTCCAAGCGCGGCGCTCGTAGGTCGAGCCGTTCTCTCCTCCCTTGGGGTGCTTTGGCATGGTAGCTAGCGGTGTATGCTGCCCTTGAGGGTTGTTGCCCTTTTGGCTGGAAGGGGCAGACAGGAGGGCGGGGAGGGAGGAGAGGAGAGGAGCCAAGTGGAGCGAAGAGGAGGAGGGCGAGACACTAGAGGAGACCCAAGGGGTAGCGCAACAATACAAAAATTCACAGCGGAGCTGACGCTTCAGCCCCACAACACGATCTGTGCGTCGCTTCGAGATACCATTACCGTTTGGTCCTTTAGTTGAAACTTTCTGGTTGCTACATGGAGGTGTTTTTAGACGAGTTCTCACCCCGATGAAGACATGAAGAAATCATCGCAAAAGTGGGTAAAACCCCTAAAATAGGTTTGAATTGTTTTGGATGGAAACAGGAAGGATGTCTGAAATGGGTTCAAATGACAGGAACGTTCCATTTTTCATCTTGGTCTGCTTCTTTCCGTGGTTATAAATGGAGCCGTTGGAAAACGTTTCAGCCAGCTGAGCCAGAGATACGAGCTTGGCCATAGAACTCCTATGAAGGCTGAACAGCCCGTACAAATTGCAGAGCTCAGTCACCCTGACCCAGGCGGCTCTTGACAAAGAGTCGCTTGGCACGAGTGACCAATACCTACCGCGCACTGCAATAGCGATCTTTCACGTTGGCTCTCCGTACCACCCACATTTCAACGGCATGCATTCATGCATGCATGTACCCTGTTTTTGCCAGCTGCTGCAGCACACTATGCGACGGAGCAACAAACTCGCTCTTCTTATGATGGAGCAGGGTGTCGACCTTTGAGACGGTAAATTATACTGTCTCAAGACTCAACCTGAGCAGCCAAGCTGCTGACAGACGTCCTTGATCATGGATTTCTACCACGAGGACTATCGCGATATCCTGGCCGTTCTCAATCGCAATGGCGTCCAATCGGATGGGTACGCTGCACGCAGAGCGTGCCATGAACTCGCTCGCATTGTGATGTGGCGAGGATCCGCGCGGCTGGCGATGGTCGAGGATGGCATACTGCGGAAGCTGCTCAGCGCCATCGACGCGCACGTCGAACGCGACGCAGATGCCGTGGTTGATGTTTGCCGGCTCTTGAGGCGACTGATCTTTCTAAAAGGTATCTTCACCACAGTAACCTTGAGACGAACGAGCAGTAGCATCGCTTACGTCCCTGAACGACCTTTTGCCTTGCACATCCTAGATCCAAGTGAGCTCGATATACAGTCGAAAGTGTCAGAAGCGGGCTATCTCGATGTCTTTCGACGAGCATTGAACGCGCATCCCAACCAGTTAGAGGTGTTCACTGAAATCTGCCGCGTGGTGGCGCTGCTTTGCTTCGATCTGCCTGATGCACCGCACGGTGAGATGGACACAACTGCGTGGTTGGCCATTGAGCAGTTCTCACTTTGTGTTCTGGTGACTGGACGAAAAGTTGACAACCAGGCTGAGATCGTTGGCTCTGGACTGGCTCAAGCACTTGTTCAAAACATCAAACTATCAGCGACCATGAGAGACATCCATGCAACAATCGCGTGCGAAGCCATGCTCTCGATCGTTTACGAGAACGGTACGAATTTCTGTCCTATTTGCTGATATATCAATGACGAATACTGGGCTGCCAACAGAGGCTACTGCAACTCAAATCGTGGAGGAATGCGGGGCTCTGAGCTGTCTTGCTGGGCTTTTGAGTCGGTTCTTGTCATCGAACACGGTCGTGCGGGGCGTTACGCGCACTTTATTCCAGCTCGTAACGCTGATTCGTGGGTAATTTTGAGTGTGGTGGTCAGGGCCTGCACACAGCGCTGACGCGGACTCAAACTGTACTGTATGAGCAGCTCAACTGAGTGACGAACTCATTGAATTGAAAGTCATGGAGCGCGTACTTGACTTCGTCGAATTGAATCGAAACGGTTGCGATGCGCAGCTGCTCTGGCACCTTCTCAAATTGATCGAGTTCACCCTGCGTGACAGCGGTGAGTGTCTTCCCTTCGCCACTCCATCGCTGCTCTGGGCCAACTCTCACGCAACTGATCACACGAAGAGGCATCGAGAGACGAGTTTTGTCGCTGCCACGGCCCCACCATCGTCATCCAAGCCATCCAACAGGTCATGGCGCGGACCAAGCGCCAGCCGCGACTCCTCGTGTGTCTCTACTACGTGACGTGCATGCTGTTCTGCCGCCTCGCACTGTGCTGCGACGTGCCAACTGGTCGGTCTCAGACCGCATCCCCCCGAGTGGCGACACGCCGCATCGGCCATCTTGTCCAGTCGGCCGCGCACCAGTTTGCGCTGCAGATCCTCAAGGTGTCGGGCAGCGCGGACCCGCACGTCGCTGAGCAGGCCGTACGCTTGCTTGAGCTGGTCGCCTCTGTCGGTAAGTCGCTTTTCTCCCATCAGCGAAGAGAAGTGGATCCCGCTGTCGGATACGCTGTGGATACGCGAAGGACACTCATCCACATAAACGCATCGCGTCCATCCCCCAGTGGGTTTCCCATTGCTGACTCGGTGTCATTCTTTCCCAATGTTTTTGCTCATAATCAGAAGCCAACCGCATCCCGCTAACTCGGCTCGGCGCCTCGCGCCAGGTGAAGGTCGTGTACAACAGCACCGCGCACCCTGGGTTACTCAGTCTCTGCGAGAGGGCAGTCGCCGCCATTGAAGGCACTTGAGTGTCTACACAATGACGAAGAACCGAAGCTCGGTGATGATGGCAAGATTGGGAGTCCTTCAAGCTGTCCAATTCATGGTGGTCTGTCGTCTACGGCGGAATGCATGCGAACTTGTGATTGGATCGAATGGGAATGACGTCGACACATGACCAGCTGCATGTATAGTGTTTTAGAGGTTCATAGGTTCCGTTCACTATTCAAGTCCAATCCAGCACCAATCAAGATTCCGATCTTGTTTGGGCGATTGTGAGACCAGGAACACACCGAACCGACTCTCTTCTCATGGATCAAAGACGTGACAGACGATCACTGATCAACACCACAACCCTTGCGGGCCATTCAGAGCAGAAACGGGTCATCTTCATCCGTGAGATATTGGATGAAAGACACTGTTCATATATTTTGGGAACACCAATAGTCGAACAAATATAGTGTTCGTGCACATTCTTGCGAGTGCATGGTATGGCCTAGCATGAACGAAACAACTCGATATAATGTGCATAGTCGTCCCATACAAGGTCTACGACTGCGCAAATCTGAGGCACAGCGGCGTGCCACGTTGCCACCGTGGACATGCTTGCACGATTGTGTCGTTCACAGTAACCTTATAGCACTGTTCTGAGCCAAAGTTTCACGCAACTCTTCATCTGAACTCAGAAGCGGGAAATCGCGAAATCAGATCCATGACGGAAGGCGCCAACATATTCTTTGATGTTGGACGTTCCAAATAAAAGTTGGAACCGAGAGGAAGTGAAGTCTGCATGGACATACACAGCGAAAAGCTGTTCCGTTCCAGGCGTGTGGTAATTCCGCATAAAATGAGCATTTATCTGAGACCCAAGGAATAGAGTGTGATCGAAGCCTTCGGTTGAACTCCAATCGAATACCAGTTTGGAACAGAAAGGCACAGTGAGGAGACATTGTATCGTGAGCATAAACTGACCCTCAGTCTTCTTCCCCTTCGCATTTGCTGGCTGTTCTCTGGTTCCCCTTTCCACAGTCGCTCATCCGCTGATCTGTACACCATAGCTTCCCTACAAACAAGAAGACTAAACTCCACATCCTCTGAGACTTGATGTGGGCGCTTGGCTATTCAGTCCTGTCTGTTGCGCAAGTGCACATGCACATGGACCCAGCCTATCGAACAGAGACAGGACACGCCCACCAGACCGCCCATGACAAGGGACTCACACTGTGCAGCTCCACCACTGCCTCCTCCGCTCCCCTCTGCTCATTCGCCTTTTCGACCTCGACACCTCGAACCATCCGCCACGATGCCGACATTCCTCGAGAACGTGTTCCGCACCAAGCCCCTGCGCGTGATCCACGCCGAGGAGAACTCGCAGGATCTCCCGCGCTCGCTCTCGCTCTTCGATCTCATTTGCATCGGTGTCGGTGGCACGGTCGGCACGGGCGTGTTCGCCACCACCGGCGACCTCATCTCAGGCGTCGCCGGTCCGGCCGCGTTCATCTCGTGGTCGATCGCCGGTTTTGTCTGCATCCTGAACGCGTTCGCCTACATGGAGCTGGTGACGCGGGTGCCGTCGTCCGGAAGTACCTACGCGTACTCGTACCACGCGCTCGGCGAGCTGCCGGCCGTGATCGCCGCGTGGCTGCTCACGCTGGAGTACGGAATGTCGGGCGCCGGTGTTGCCCGCTCGTGGGCGAGCAAGATGTACGATTGGCTCAGCGACGACTACCCGAACACGGACTTCAGCTGGATGAACAAGCAGAACTACAACTTCCTCGGCGCGCTCATTATGTCGCTGAGTGTGATCGTGCTGCTCATGGGCGTCAAGTTTGGCAAGTTTTTTGTCAACACGATCACCTCCATCAAGGTCGCGGTCGTGCTCTTCATCATCATCGCTGGCTTTGCCATGGCGGACGCGGACAACTTCACTCCGTTCGTCCCACCGCGTGATGAGGAACTCGGCGCGTATGGCGCCTCGGGTGTGATCAGTGCCTCGTCGCTGGCGTTCTTCGGCTTTATCGGCTTTGACGAAGTGTGCTGTCTCGCCGCGGAGGCTAAGAACCCTCGCAAGGTCATGCCGCGCGCCGTGATTGGTGTTGTCGGCATCACCATGTTCCTGAGTTGCTTTGCGTCGCTCGCCCTCTCGGGTATGGTGCCATACTTGGATGCCACCAACTTTTCGGCCGGCTTCAAAGCCCAGGACGCGAATTGGGCGGCCACCATCGTGCGCGCTGGTGAGGTTGTGACCATGCCGGTCGTCGTGCTGGTATCGTTTCTCGCGCAGCCGCGTCTCAACTACGCGCTAGCCTGCGACGGCCTCATGCCGCAGATCTTCGCCAAGGTCGACGACAAGGGCAACCTCTTCATCAACACCCTGCTCTGTGGTACGCTCTTCACGCTGATCGCGTTCTTCATCCCGTTCGATGTGCTGTGGGACATTGTGAGCTTCGGCATCCTGCTCTCGTTCGTGTTTTCTCAGTCGTCGCTCCTGGTTGTGCGCATGCGCAAGGAGTCACCTGTGGCCTCGCGTGTGACCACCGGCGTCCTTGTTGCGTCAGCCTGTATCTCCACCTTCGTGTTCCACATGGGGTATGAGAACAACGACTCGACCGCGGCGCTTGTGGTCGCCATTATCTTCTTTGTCGTCTTCCTCGCCACGACGATCTACATGGCGGTTGCATGCAAGCACGAGGCCAACGACCCTGAGAACTACACGGCTCCGCTTGTCCCGTTCCTCCCGGCGGTTGCCGTGCTCGCTGACTTCTACCTCATGTCACAGCTGAGCGAGGAAGGCATCTTGCGCTCGCTGATCTGGATCGGCGCGGCCATCGTCTCTTACTTTGTGTACGGTTACGGCAACTCGGCCGGCCGCACCGGCTGGAGCGCTCTCCTCCACTACATCCCACAGGACAACAACGGCCTGCGCTCGCCGATGCTCTCGCTCAACGAAGTCACGCCGTCGATCAACGCCATGGTCAAGGAGAAGGCCTCCAACAACTAGAATAAGTGCGCCGACTGGAAGGTGCCTGTGGAGCTGCTGTAGCTTGGATTTTTGAAGAGCGATAAACGTGAACACAGTATACAATGAACGTGTAGAAACTGTCGTCGGTATCTTTTTCTTTCTTTCCAGCAGCGCTGCTGCATAGTGAAGGTGAAGGCAATCCCGCGGTATCATCCTGGACTGCGGCGTAGAATCAATCAATCATCAATGCGCAATGCGACATTAGGAGTTTAGCAACGCACGGTTTCAGATCTTCTTGTAAGTAACCGCAATGCATCAAACACCGCACAGATATTCACGGCGCAATCATTGACGCTCAGCGTGGAACGCAACGTCAAGTGCTGTGACTCATAGCCACAGCTCATGACGTTGCGTTCCAGGCCGAGCGTCAGCATCATTTCGACTAATCTCGAATAACCCTCGTTTCATGCGACGAGTGAGTCAACTTGCCATGCCATCGTGATGTGAGGCCAGGGGCGAGCAGATTTAAAACAAGGAACAGCGTTTACCCTTGGCGAGATGCGCCGTGTTGACTTTTCGTGCAGTCTCCACACAGTTAGCAGGCGCAAGGTAATCCATCCATCGACAATTCTAGACAAGCAACGACATGAACTCGCGCTGCGACAAATAAACAGGCTTGATTACAGTCAGCTTGCACGAAGGACCTGGTTTACGTAATTACGGGAATCAACCTGTGGTGGAGCCCAAACGACGTCGTGCGAGCTGATCGCGGATAAAGCTCGAGCTGAGTGTGCTGCCGTCAGTGCGACGGCAAACAAAGATCTTCAGCGGCGGGAGTTCTCGTGAGGCACGAAGGTCTTGGATGAGTGGGACGGCGGCTACCGTTTCTGTCGACACGACAAGCACGCTATCTCGATTCTCTACGACCACCGACGGACCAAACGCGTCGGCGAGCACCGCGAAATCGACATGGAGCGACGGTTTGAGGAATGCAACGTAGTCGCGCACGTTCTGCTGCCGCATTTCGAGCGACTCGATCAGGTCGGCGTTCTTCTTCTTGGAGAGCATCTCGTCGGACGTGATGCCCACGAGTAGGCGCCCTACGCTGACGCTCACAGCCAGTGATAGAAGCTTCTTGTGGCCATTGTGAAGGTGATCGAATGTGCCGCCCACCATGACGAGACTGTGCCCGTCGAACGACGTGTCCTTGTTCTCGAAGTAGTACATGTCGTCGCGGAAGTATGGCTGGAGGTGCTCAGCGAGCGGGCGGAACGCCACGTCGGTCAGTCCTTCGCGACTCGCGCTGAGCTGCTTGCGCGTGAACTCGTCGTCGCCAGAAAAGACGGCGTCCAACTGCGGCAACCGCGTCAACTCGTCCCATGTCGGTACCCCTTTGTCTGCGGTCCCAGCGATGACCCTGGAAGAGCAAAATGATATATATCAGTGACTCTTCGATCCTTCAACTCATCAGTAGTAGTTCGTGTGTTCGACTAGTTTAATGACAGTACACGCACCTCACGTCCAGATCGAACTTGCCCTTCAAGCACGCGACGTCCCATGTCAGATTGTAGAGCTGGCTCATGTAGTTGACAGCCTCGTGGCGCGTGCGGCCGACTACGAAGATGACTAAGCGGCCGCTCACGGTGCCGATGGTCTTCTCCAGGAACACGTCATTTGCGACCACATCACTGCAGGTTGAACACTCCGCCAGTCAGCTCGATAAGGAGGGAGCATGTACCATTCTCACTCACCGCCAGTTGCGCGGCACGCGAAGACGCAGCAGCGACACCGACTCCGCCGGCTGGGGCGGCGTGGCCTCCTCCTCCTCCGCAGAAGAGGCGCTCGAGCGCTGCGCATGAAGCGTCGCGACGCCGATCACGGCCGCCAGGCTCGCAGCCGCGATGATCGCCAGCGACCGCTTGGATCCGCCATCGTCCGTGCGCATGCTGTCCTCCAACCCAGAACAATATATTGAGGTGACGCCCACACATCGTGAAAACGACCAACATTCCGAGCAATCGTAAAATTGGTTTTCTCAAATAATTTGGGGATTACTGTGCAATTTATCGGTTTCAACCGAAATCGGACCTATGTGGAATTCTTAAGTTCGCATGATCGGCAAGTCCAGGCAAGCCAGGAAGGAGGGAGCATGCTGGCGAGCGAGCGCGTGCTGGGGCCGCGCTGGTCGCTAAAGGAGCTGCGCACTTTCTACATCCTGCTCAAGGCTTACGGAAAACAGTGGGAGCGGCTAGAAGAGCGGCTGCCGTCGCGCACAAACGCAATGATCCGCGCGCTCTTCGACATGCACCGCGGCTACCTGTCGCTGCCCGAGGCCTCGGTCGAAGGCTTCTGCACGATCATGACGGACCATTACAAGAGTCTGGACGAGCTTCAAATGGAGCAGAAGCAGTGCGCAGGTGGTGTAGCGCCCAGCGTCCTCGCGGAGACACCAACTACGGCGATGGAGATCGACTCGGCGTTGCACGCCATCTCGCCGATGCCGCCCACGCTGCCACCGCAATCGATGGCGCTGGGCGTGGACACGCCTCCGTCTGGCAGAGGTAGAGAAGAGGCTTCCTTATCAGATACGCGGATCAAGAAAAAACGGAAGCTGGAGCGGTTGTTGGCGCGGGACGAGCCGCTGCGCGAGGACCCCGCAAAGCCAGAATACAGCGCCCCGAAGGAAGCTGCAGAGCCGGCCAACCGTCGCGTTCGAGCGAAACGAGTGGCGCGACAAGTGGCTTCACCTACACTCCTCAGCAATGCGGGCGAGCTGTGCGCGAGGAAGTACCAGCTGCCGTGGTTTTACTGGTTTTACTCGTTCGTGGACGTTGATTTCTTCGCGCACAACGAGTTTGCCGAGTGCCTACACCGCATGCAGCTTGGAAACGTGAGTCGAGTTACTCTGTGTTTAGCTCGATGTGGAAAAGATACCTGGTTAACGGGATTTTTTGGGTGTATTGTGTGCAGCTGGAGAAAGCAGCGCGTCCGATTTGGTCATCGGTTCGGTCGTCCATGGGCCGCCCTCGGCGGCTAAGCCCTCGGTTTCTCGCCGAAGAAAAGCAAAAGCTGGAACATTACCGTGAAGTCAAGCGTCGTGCGGATACCACGCCAGTAGGTGGACCGACAATGGCGTTCAAATATTGGGGATGTGGCTCTCACTGTAACGAGTTGTGTTCCAGTCTAGTCGCTGGCCGTACCGAGCGCCGGTAACTTTGGCTGGCGGACTCCAAGTGCTGGGTAAGTGTGGGCCTGAACGGAAGCCTGGATACGCCGTAGGAGGCAATGATCAACTGAACGTACGTTTACTGTTCCGCAGCGCAATTGTCTCATCCACCACGGTTTGCAACTGGCACGATCGAGAACTTTTCGGCTCTCGATGGCGTGTGCAAAGTTCGTCTTGATAAAAACGGCAGCCGCGTGTGCTCGCTCGACTCGGTCATGATACTTCCAGACGACTCAACTGCAACGAATGGACGAGGTGTAGTCAAAGATGGTCTTTCGAATCCGAACGCATCGTCTCTTGTGCTGTTGGAGCATGCGTACGAGGACAAGCTCGCTGCGATCGCACTAGTGAGAGATCTTCTGAAGCGCAAAGAACTTCTGGTCAACGCAATGGCAAAGATGAACGTGCAAGCTCGAATCCTCCGCTACGACTTTTCGACCAACAACTGCGTCGCTAGCAACACTATTAGTGACGAAACGCTCTTCCAGCGCCAGTACGCGTGGCTCGTCGTGAATCTAGACGTCACAAATCGTTACCTGCGAGCAGCTCTATTGCGGCTACAAGACGTCCACAGAGGTCCCAAGGTTGGTCACTGTTTTTTGTTGGCAACGAACCGGTTATCTCACTTGCGCACTTTGGCTTCAAGGTGACAACCACCGACTCAGCTATCGGAAGTGGAGGCTTCAATGTCTCCACCTTTGCGTCGACGTCGACATCAAGTGTGTCGCTGGGCCCGTTCCACGAGAGTCAAGCCATGCTCACACTGGATCATATGCGATGGGCCGTCAACTTTCTCACCCTTAGTCGGAAGAAAACATCTGAGCTCGTGGCCGAATTGGCGACTAGTGAAGTGCAACCCCGGGTCGCTCAAACAGCCGAAACAGCCTCTGATGAGCACGGTAGCGTGGAGATGCCCTCGGAAACCAAAGAACTCGTAGCGAATTGTTTGTCACTGGCGAGTGTCGTGCGCCGCGGCTCCGCGGCGAACATTCCGCCTCTGATCACACAAAAGCTGATGGAGCGGATGTTCGAGTTGCTGACTCCACGCTTCGAGTCGAACATGGATCTCTACGCGGAGCTGAGATCGGCTGCAGAAGGCGTCGCTTTGATGCAGCGCCAAGTTCAGTTCTCTCCGACGTGATGTTGCATGGATATTGCTCGCAACGCTGGGCAAAATCCTTGCTCAGCCGTTCAGAAGTGAGCTCAGAATCAGAGAGACAACCGAAGAGTATTCCAGTTTCGAAACGGCGCGGGATTGCCTGCATGTCCTTCACAACATGCGTACCAGTATGTATGGTAATAATGGACACATCAAGTGAGTCACATGCCTCACGTTTTCAGGCATCGCTCACAGCAGGGCAACTTGTTCTGTTCTCTGTTTGCGGGCGCAAGTGAGCCGGAAAGATCGAAACAGATGGAGGCCAGTTGTGGAGCATGAGAACTAAAGGCTTCACGTTTCTCCCCTCTCACGTACAGTACAGTATCCGGACTGTTTGGCCATCGAGGAGATTCCGATCTCGAGACTTTTTGGAGGCAGTGCCGTTTTTGTGGGCTTGATACCAGAACAGACCGTCTCAACACTGCTGAGTGCTTTTTAAGAAGCTATTTAGAAAAATATTACATGTAAAAAAATACGACAAGAAGGACCAATATGTGCAGGCAAGTACGAGTGAGCTTCTACAGGCAATGACTAACTCATACTAACTATTTGTTTTGGACCGAAATTGTTGCTGTTGAACTCTTATAGACAGGCCACATCCATTCTGTTCTATTGGCACTCTAACAGCACCACGCGACAATTCACCGTAGGCCACAAGAGTATGTGCTGCTGTCCGTGTGACTCTTTTCTTCGTTCTACACCCCTTGGTCAACCGGCTGATCCGTCTCAACGTGCCCCCCCCCTCTCAATCCGCTTGACTTGTGTTCTCACTCGGCGATTCGATCAGCACCAGGAAGCCGTGACACCACCCAGAGCCGATCGAGACGCCAACATTCCTCGAGAACAGTTTCCGCACCAAGCCGCTGCGCGTGATCCACGCCAGATGAACTCGCAGGACCTCCGGCGCTTGCTCTCGCTCTACGATCTCATCTGCATCGGCGTCGGCGGCACGGTCGGTAGCGACGTATTCTCCACCACTGGCCAGCTCATCTCGCAGAACGCAGGACCAGCCGCCTTCATCTCGTGGGTTGTCGCTGGTGTCGTGGTCTGCTCAATGCGTTTGCGTACTTGGAGCTCGTGACGCGCGTGCCGTCGTCTGGAAGCACCTACACGTATGCGTACTTTGCGCTCGGCGAGCTGCCAGCCGTGACTGCAGCGTGGCTGCTCACACTGGGGTACGGCATCGCGGGCGCGGGCATTGCTCGCTCATGGGCTAGTAAAGTGCAAGACTGGCTCAATGAAGACTATCCGAACCACGACTACAGCTGGCTCAACAAGCGATACACCAACTTCCTCGGCGCCGTGCTGATGGCCTTTTGCGTGGGGGTGCTGCTGATTGGCGTCAACTTCGGCAAGATGTTTGTCAACACGATCACGTCCGTCAAAGTCGGTATCGTACTCTTCATCATCGTAGGAGGTTTCATCGTCATGGAGCCGTCCAATTTGAAGCCCTTCGTCCCCGATCGCGAGGACGGCCAATTCGGCACGCAGGGCTTGATCGCGGCCTCCTCGCTGGCGTTTTTCGGTTACATCGGCTTTGACGAGGTGTGTTGTCTCGCTGCTGAGGCCAAGAACCCGAAGAAGATCATGCCACTCGCCGTCATGGGGGTCGTCGGCACCGCCATGTTCCTCAGCTGCTTCGCCTCGCTGGTCCTCTCTGGCATGATCGAGTACAAGGACGCGTCAAGCTTCTCAGCGGGCTTCAAAACCAAAGTGTCAAGGGGGCCGCGCAACTAGTCCATGCCAGGAGGTAGGCACCATGCCCGTGGTCGTGCTAGTGTCCTCTCTGGCGCAGCCTCGTCTCAATTACGCGCTGGCGTGCGATGGGCTCATGCCGCAGCTCTTCGCAAAGGTTGACGCCAAGGGCAGTCTGTTCCTCAACACGCTAATCAGCGGCACGTTCTTCACGATCGTCGCGTTCTCCGTGCCCTTTGACGTGCTCTGGGATATCGTGAGCTTTGCATTTTGCTGTCGTTCGTCACGGCGCAGTCGTCCATGGTCGTTCGCATGCGCAAGGAGTCGCCCAAGGGCTCTCGCATCGGCGTGCTCGTGCTCGTCGTGAGCGCCTGCATCGCCGCGTTCTGCTTCCACACGGGCTAGAAAAACAACAAATACACGGCAGCGTTGGTGATCGCCATCGTCTTCTTCGTTGTCTTAATCGCCGCCACGCTATACCTAGCGCTCAAGTGCCTGCGCGAGCCCAACGATCCCGAACACTACTCGGCGCCCCTAGTCCCGTACCTTCCGGCGAAAGCGGTCTTGCCGATTTCTACTTGATGGCCCAGTTGGCCGTGCACAGTATTCACTTACTCGCTGCTGTGGATCCTCGCAGCTATAATCTCGAACTTTGCGTATGGCTACGGCAACGCGGCAGCTCGCAACGGCTGGTCTGCGATTCTCGAGTACGTTCCGGACGAGCGCGCGAGCATGCGCGCGCGCGCCAATGCTGTCGCTCAACGATGCAACGCCATCGATGGACATTCTCACCAAGGAGAAGAGTACCACTCGGCCGACTATGGTGATTAAGTGAGCGTCATGCCAGGATGAAGAGATGATACATTCACAGTGAATGGATTCGCTTGTGTTTTGAAAATATAGGATGGCTGGCGTGTGTATGTGATCCCCAACAATAGCTGAAGGCCGTGTCATCCTATCTGTGGTATATTGTGTCGGGTTGAGTCACCCACCCCGATTTCCGGCGGAAATCAATAACACATGAGTTAGTGCTTCCTTGATTGGGAGGGGGGGGGGGGCGTTGAGGCGGGTCGTTCGAACCCGCAAGCGCAGACTTCAATGCAATTGCGATGTTCCGGTGAATCTTTTATGTACAAGATGGCACATTTGCTCCATGAATTGATGCTATCTAGTTGTGAACTTTATGCATTATCAAAGAAGATGGCAAAGCCATTTTGCCTGTGTGGTTCTGGAAACGTCTACTGATATTCAGTCTCACAAGCTTCATCACAGAGCGAATTACGAATTGCTGCGACCAGTCAGCACACGAGACCCTACCGCATCGTGAGTACTTCCCAATACGATTCTTGCTTCTGCAGATACTCGACTGTGTAGCGTCTTCTTCGCTTTCGTACTGTAGCCTGCAGCGCCTGGCAAGCACGAACTGGGCGTTATTGCACGCGACATTCCGCATCGCCCCAACTCCATTGGTTGCCATCCGGCGCCGCGCCATGGTTTTGTACACGCAGCAACCAGACAGACTCGTCACAGCTGCATGTGACAAGGCGCTCAGAGGATTCAGTACGTACTATTGTACGTCTACAACGTGTACTCATTGGCTCTCCTGATCTGGATCTGGATCTGCGTGCTTGATTTGGCCAAACGGACAGGTAAATCGCCCTGAGCCAGTCACGCCCGCATGAAGGCACCGTATTCCGCCGTCTGGGACGCTGAACCGCTCTGCCCACTCGAGCATTTGCAGAGGTCCCACACCAGCAACCCTCAAGCGACATCCCCAACAAGATGTCAACGTTCCTGGACAATATCTTCCGCACCAAGCCGCTCAAGGTGATCCGCGCAGAGGAGAGCACGTCCGAGCTCGAGCGCTCGCTCTCGCTCTTCGACCTGGTCTGCATCGGCATCGGCGCCACGGTCGGCAGCGGCATTTTCGCGACCACGGGCCAGCTTATCTCGCAGAATGCCGGCCCAGCCGCCGTGCTCTCGTGGATCGTCGCCGGCGTCGTGTGTATTCTCAACGCATTCGCCTACATGGAGCTGGTGACACGCGTGCCGTCCTCCGGCAGCACGTACGCGTACGCGTACCACACGCTCGGAGAGCTGCCGGCGGTGATTGCGGCGTGGCTGATCACGCTCGAGTACGGAGTGTCCGGCGCCGGCGTCGCGCGCAGCTGGGCCGACAAGATGGAAGGCTGGCTGCTGGAGGACTATCCCGACCGCGACTTCCACTGGTTCAACCTCAAGCATGCCAACCTGCTCGCAGCGCTGATCATGGCGCTAAGTGTGGTTGTTCTGCTCATGGGCGTTAAGTTCGGCAAATTTTTTGTCAACACGATCACGTCCATTAAAGTGGTCGTCGTGTTCTTCATCATCATCGCTGGCTTTGCGGTCATGGAGCCCAGCAACCTCAAGCCGTTTATCCCTGCGCGCGAGGATGGCAACTACGGCGCGCAGGGTGTTATCAGCGCGTCTTCACTCGCATTCTTTGGCTACATCGGCTTTGACGAGGTGTGCTGTCTCGCGGCTGAGGCCAAGAACCCAAAGAAAGTCATGCCGCTCGCCGTCATCGGCGTCGTGCTCAGCACCATGTTCATGAGCGTGTTCTCCTCGCTGGTGCTGGCCGGCATGGTCGATTACAAGGACGCGACCAGCTTCTCGGCGGGATTCAACGCGCAAGGCGCCAAGTGGGCCGGCCAGATCGTCCACGCAGGCGAGATCGTGACCATGCCCGTGGTCGTGCTGGTCTCGTTCCTCGCGCAGCCTAGGCTGAACTACGCGCTCGCCTGTGACGGACTCATGCCGCAGATCTTCGCCAAGGTCGACGACAAAGGCAGTCTGTTCATGAACACCCTGATCAGCGGTGTGGTGTTCACGGTCGTCGCGCTCGTCGTACCCTTTGACGTGCTCTGGGACATCGTGAGCTTCGGCATCTGCCTGTCGTTCGTCATGTCCAACGCTGCGCTGCTCATGGCGCGCACACGCGAGGCGTCGCCCAAGGCCGCGCCGGCCACGATCACGATCCTCGTGGTCTGCGCGGTCGTGGCCACGTTCACGTTTCAGTTGGGCTACGCAAACAGCAAATCGACGGCCGCGCTGGTGGTCGCGATTCTGTTTCTGCTGGGCGTCGTCGTCGCCTGCGCGTACCTGGCGTTCAAGTGTCCGCAGGAGGCGCTGGACCCGGAGAATTACAAGGCGCCGCTCGTGCCGCTGCTGCCGACCATCTCGATCGTGGCCGACTTTTACCTCATGGCGCAGCTGAGCTGGCAAGGCATTTATCTGTCGCTTGTGTGGATCGGCATCGCAACGGTCTCGTATTTTCTGTACGGTTACGGCAACTCGGCGGGCCGAGACGGCTGGTCCCATCGCCTCCAGTGCCTGCCCAAGGACCGCACCAGCGCGCTGCGGTCGCCGCTGTTGACTCTCAACGAAGTGAACCCATCGATTAACACCATGGTCAAGTAAGTGACCCGAATTTTGAAGCCGGACTGCATGCCATCCCCCACTGCGTTGCTGCTGTCCAGTGTACTACATGTTCGATCCCAGCTCGTCACAGATTTGTTGTGCCGCCCAAGAAGGCGCAGGGCGCCTGTCAAAGGGCAACTTCAACGCCCCGCAAATCGCCAAGCGCGTTGGGCTTGCGGCGCTTCGAGATCGCGACGTGGTCGTTTTGCAACGCGGCATTGGCTGCGACGCAAGTGACGCAGGCGCTCTCTTGCCACACCGGCGTGAGTCGCCAACCCAGACGGTGGCTTTGTCTGTTCGAACATGATGGGAGGAGCCATATCGTATTAGTCAAATATAAATAGTTGAAGGAAGTACATACGAGAGTCACAGAGGAACAGAAGTTGATGATACCGTCACATATCGAATAATAGAGGTTGTGATCTGTTCTATTGGGATAGGCGCATGGCGAGACCACGCCTCACGAACTGTATCTTGCGGGTGATTGGATACAGCGAGTCTTCTCCCTCACACAAGCACAGATTGGATGCGCCAACAGGCAATTGCGCAATGCCTGTCGGCTGGGCGAGACCAGCCACTCGTGTTGCGATGTCGGAGCATGGAACGCTCTCTCCGAGTCCGGCCCATTTGACTCAACAGTCTGGCCCATTTGGTTTTTGAGCTTTGAGCGTCTCCGCACCAGGCAATCTTTCCACAGGTGATCAACTGTTCGACTGATCAAACAGTATCGCCCAATAGACGATCCCCGACCGTGGCGGATCCTGTGTTCTTCAGTTCCCATTCGTGAATCGTCTCCCTGTTCAAGACCGCACGTGCTTCTCGCTTCCAGTCGCGATGTCCGTGTTCTGGAATAGGATCTTTCGCACCAAGCCCCTCGCGGTTATCCACGCCGAAGAGGCGTCGACAGAGCTCCAGCGCACGCTCTCGCTCTTTGACCTGATCTGCATCGGCGTCGGCTGCACGATCGGCACGGGTGTGTTCGCCACCACGGGCCAGCTCATCTCGACGGTCGCCGGCCCGGCCGCTGTCATTTCCTGGGTCATCGCCGGCTTCGTCGCCATCTTCAATGCGTTTGCCTACATGGAGCTGGCCACGCGCGTACCGTCGTCGGGAAGTGTGTACGCCTACGCGTACCACACCATGGGAGAGCTCCCTGCCGTCGTGGCCGCCTGGATGCTCACGCTCGAGTACGGCATTTCCGGCGCGGGCATTGCGCGAAGCTGGGCGGCCAAGATGGAGGAGTGGCTCAACGAGGACTACCCGACGCACAACTTCCACTACCTGAACGAGGACAACGCCAACATCTTCGCGGTGATCGTGATGGTGCTGTGCGTGGGCATCCTGCTCCAGGGCGTCAAGTTTGGCAAGATCTTCGTCAACTCGGTCGCGACGGTCAAGGCCGCCGTGGTGCTGTTCATCATCGTCGCGGGCTTTGCGATGATGAAGCCCAGCAACCTGACGCCGTTCATCCCTGAGCGCAACACGGAGGAGGGCACGTTCGGCTTCCAGGGCGTCATCAGCGCCGCCTCGCTCGCGTTCTACGGGTACACGGGGTTTGACGAGGTGTGCTGCCTCGCCGCCGAGGCCAAGAACCCCAAGAAGGTCATGCCCATCGCCGTCATCTCGGTCGTGCTCATCACCATGTTCCTCAGCTGCTTCTCGTCGCTCGTGCTGTCCGGCATGGTCGAGTACGCTGGCGCCACCAGCTTCGCCGCGGGCTTCAACAACCAAGGCGCCAAGTGGGCCGCGCAGATCGTCCACGCCGGCGAGGTGGGCACGATGCCGCTGGTCGTGCTGGTGTCGCTGCTCGCGCAGCCGCGCATCAACTACGCGCTGGCCTGCGACGGCCTGCTGCCGCGCATCTTTGCCAAGGTCAACAGCAACGGCGTGCTCTTTGTCAACACGCTCATCAGTGGCGTGCTGCTCACGCTCGTGGCGTTCCTGGCGCCGTTCACGGTGCTCTGGGACATTGTGAGCTTCGGCATCTTCCTCGTGCTCAACATGGCGCAGCTGTCGCTGCTCATGGTGCGCACGTCCAAGGCGTCGCCCAAGGCCGCGCCACGCACGATCGGGATCATGTCTGCCAGTGGCTTCATCTCCACGTTCGCGTACCAGATTGGCTGGGTGAACGGCGGCTACACGGCCTGGTACGTCATCTCGCTCGTCTTCTTCGCCGTGTACGCCGCCTCGGTGGTCTACTACGCGTTCCAGCTGCCGCAGGAAGCCAACGATCCGGAAAACTACTCGGCGCCATTCGTGCCGTTCCTGCCCGCGGCCGCGATGCTCGCCAACTCGTACCTCATGGCGCAGCTGAGCTACTTGGGCATCGAGCTCAGCCTCGCGTGGGTCGCCGCCGCCATCATCTCGTACTTTGCGTACGGCTACAGCAACGCCATCAGCCGCGACGGCTGGTCCTCTGTGCTCAACTACCTGCCGCACGATCGCAACAGCCTTCGCTCGCCGATGCTCTCGGTCAACGAAGGCCCGTCAACCGCCAACTTGCTCGCCAAGGAAAAGGCCTCCAAGGTTTGACGGTATGGCACCTTTGCCGATTAACTCTTTTGATTAAGTCACCAAATGGAAAATCTCGTCTGCAGCATTGTTGATGGAGTTTTGTGTTGTTGTACCGGTACTTGGGCGAACAGCTACGGGATCGTTGCACTTTGAACATGATTTTTGTACCATCTGCACCGTCTTGACTGCAGCTGACTAGTCAATTGACACCAACGCACCAATCGCCAGCAACACGCGTACTGTATACTACTTCGAAGTACGTAGTAGTACACGCTCTGAGCGTGACGCTCATGAAACCAGTGCACCTGGACGGAGTACAGTAATGCTACAGTTTATTCAACCACCTGTGAGTTTTGTTTTCGTGATTTGCCATTCTCCTCTCGCCGTTAATAAAAGTTGAATTTGCGCGTGAACTTGTCGTTGTCCTTGACCATTTGCCGCGCCTGCTCGGCCATGATGTTCATGCGGATCATCTGCTGCATCATCTCCTCTGGCGTGTTGTACTTGGCAGGTTTCTTGGTGGGGGGCGAGAGCTCGTCGGTCGCGCCAAGCCGCGTCGCGTTGCCGTGCTGGGCGGCGTACGAGCCTTCGATGTGCTTCTGGAACGACTGGTGCGGGCTTGAGTCGGTCGTGTCCCGGTACATATACACCTCGCCGCTGTCGATCGAGTCGGCGTACGAATTGGAATACTCGGACGCAAACGACGAGTGGGTGCTTGGGTGAGATGTGTACGTATTCGTCCGGAGCGCCACGCTGTTGACGCTGCTCGCGACGGTCGACGCCTCCGAGTCGGCGATCCGTCGGACCATCGATTTGCCCGGAGGAGCCTTTCTGGGCGTCGGTCGGCCCCGTGAGGACCCCGCGGCTTCCGGATACAGAACGATCGGCGTGGCCGAGCCCAGCGAGCGGTTCGAGTTCTGACGCTGAAGCCGCATGGAGCCTGGCGACGGCGGCACGCGAGCCGAGTTGGTCGCGCTGCGAGGGTACGACCGGTCGGAGCTGGTGGATGATTGGTAGCTCCAGTGGGGGTCGCGGAGTCCTTCAGAATCACTGGAGGCTTGGCTGCTGTGGCTGTAGCCGCGAGAGGACGTCGAGAGCAGAGACGAGCCGCTGCTCAGCGGTTCGGCTCGCGCCGCGGCGGCCGCGCACGCCATCGCGATGCTCTGCGAGTCGCGGTGGCGGATGTCATTGAAGAAGCGGACGCAGCGCTTGCAAAAGTGTTCTCGCTGGTCGGCCAGGAAGTCGCGCGCCGAGCTGAGCACGCGCCGCTTGACCACGCAGCGCGAGCACGTGATGCGGTGGCACACGGAGCACTCTTTCTGGGACACCATCATGCCGTTGGTCTTCTCGGCGCACACTTCGCACCGGTTGTTGGAGCCCAGTCTATTACAACAACAACAACAAAAGCGCGGTGAGGAAACCTGACCGAACGACCAGACGACTCGTGAACAGGTTCCAACCAGGGTTTCTACTCACAGATGCGTGGCCTGGGCGGACGCTGGCGGCGCCGCGCGCACCATCTCGGTGCTCACCAGCGCCATCGTGCAGTCGAGCGCGCGCACGCAGCGCAGCCAGAGCTCGGCCGACTTGAGGTCGGCGATGTAGTCGAGTACCTTGCCGCCGGCGTTGTTCTTGCCGCGCATGAACACCTTGGTGCCGCCGCTCTTGTTGCGGCGGAAGAGGTAGCAGGCGCTCAGGCGCGCGCGCACGCAGACCGACTCGTCAAAGGGCGGGCATGCCGCCAAGTCCACCGACTGCGCGATGTGGTAGCCGATCTCCTTGCCCTTGCGGTCGTGCGTGAGCCCCGACTGCTCGAACCAGCACACGTCGCGGTTCTTCACGAGCCCCTTGCCGGGCGACTTGACGGTCATCCACTTGAACCCGCAGTAGAAGAACGGTTTCTCGGGCGACTGGCGCTCCACCGTGTGGAGCACCACGCAGTCCACGAGGTCCTCGCGGTACACGGCGCTCATGCGGCGGAACATGTCCGTGTTGTCGGCGTAGCGGCCCAGCATGACCTCGTCCAGCGACCCGTCCACGGTGCCCGTGCACAGATACCGGTACTCGTCGTCCTCCTCGTCCGTGCCCTTGCGCCGCCGGTAGACCGCGAGGTCGCCGCGCTGCTTGAGCGGCTTCCACTTGCGCTCGCGCTGCTCCTTGGTCATGTACTGATCTTTGGTGAACCCGCCGAGCGTCTCGCTCACGAGCGCGTGGGCCCATTCCTGGAACTGTTCTTCGTCGCGCTTGGTGAGCTCCACGGGTGGGAAGAAGTGCGCCGGCAGCGGGAACGTCACGCGCGGCGCCATCGTTGGCGTGGGTTTTGTCTTTTCGGTTCTGGATACGGAACGAGTGTCGAGAGGTTGATCTTACAACGTTCCTGTTGAGTTTCGATGAGATTCCGGTCGATTGGACGATCGATTGAACGCGAGTCGGGATAGACTCGTGCCGCAATCACACGCTGTCAGTGTTGCCTCGGCCAGCCAATGTCGAAGAAGCGGACAAGCGCCGTGTGGTCGTAGAGTCAGTAGCAGGTAGGCGCGCGTTCGCGAAGGTGGCGAATGTGTCGAGTGGTGCGTCTAAAGTGAAGAACTGTGGGATCCAACGCGGCAACTCGCTTTCGGTTCCGGAGCGACCAACGCACCGGGTTCGATTGTCTTGTATCTGAATGGAGCGGGTGCCAGTGGATGAGTTGGGTGCTCACGAGGAGGAGGTGACCGCGGTCCAGGCCCCTAAGTTGGTGCCAAGGTGCGGCCCAACTCGACGCCAGTGCAGTGCGTGTTTGCTCGGTTCCCTTGCCCTACCACTCCATTGTCGACCAGCTGTTGGGCTTTTTTTACTGCTATGACATTGTTCTTGGATGGTCTCTCGCTCATGCAGCTGGTTCCCCACCAATAGTGTTGGACGACCATCTTCTGGATATCTGTTGATGCACCAACAGTTTTTGGGTTGGATCACGACTCCCCGTCAGGTGGCTCCCAGTTGGGAGCCTACCTGAAGATTAACGCAGGCGTGATACACAGTCAGCCAACCACTGACGCCAGTGTACTTTAGGATGAGCGGGTGAGTCTTGGAGAACGACAGGAAATCACGGAGAACCATGCGACAGGTTTTGTCGCTTCGTCCGTTCTATGCGCAGATCCGACAGCTTTGTTGAACTTTTCACATTGCTCTGCGAAACTGCACAGCGCCATGCGAGCCAGCAGACACTGCTGTTGCCTTGATTCAACAGCACTAAAGGCAACCCTCTGCCTGCTGTTCAGTCTAGATATCCAGGTGCTGGAATTTCGCATTCCGATCCATCCAGCATTTTTCATTTCAGCATGATGACTTGCATGATGGAAGTCTATTGAACTATGCACACTCTACATAATGCATTGCAATCGCATTGCGCATTGGCTTTCGTCATTTTCACATTGCTGGAATCCAGCCTGGGACAGCAGCCAAGTTGGCTGCCAGCTGAGCCAACTGGCAAACTCGGTGTACTTCGCTGTTTGAGAACTGTTCGCACATATCACAAGATCCCTGTTTCACTGTGCCCGCGATCCAACTGTACAGTTTCCTCAAAAACCAGGCAGATTCTCACTGAGAATTCTCAGCCCTCATGCCATGAGTCATGGGTCACGACTCATGATCCAGACAGATATACGACCAAGACGCTGCTTGGACAACGGGATAGTACACTGCACCGCACTTTTAGTGCTCACTTCGAGGTGGAGACCGTGTCCGTACAGTTATTGTGTTGCATTCCATTGTGCTATGGTGTTGACTGTGTCGTTGTGTGTCTTCACAATACACTTGATCTGCGCTGGTGAATGTAGCCATGCTTGGTCTCTCATCGTGGATATTTACAGCAGCGCCATTGTCGAATCCAGCATCAACAGTGCTTGGTCAGCAACTGAGATTGCGAGATCACCCCTCGATACAGTACAATACATAGACCAAAGTTTCAGTTTCTACTGACCAGACGAGGAATCTGTCATCCTCACCACTGTCGTGTACGGTACCATGTAGTACTCAACAGTGCTTCATATAGGTGTCTAGAGGTACTCTAGACCTTGATATCTATAAAGGATTGAAGGCGGATGTTTATCGCACTGGTTACATCATAACCGCGGAGATGTATTGGTTTAGGGGGCTTCT